>JABXWE010034269.1:0-26249 GCA_014611495.1 Limonius californicus
GGTTGGGAGTGGGAAGACGGCATATCGCTGTGTGAAAACACATATATATATATATATATATATATATATATTAATTACTACAAGGTGACAAACAAAAAGTCGTATTTACGGCAGCATTCTGCAAAATATAGCAATAAACGGAGGAGAAACGTAACGAATAACAACCAAAACAGGTGAAGATATAACAACGGTAGAACTCGATTTTCTAAGGGGATGCCCACAAGTTACCACAGAAGACAAATGACAGAAAAAATATGGTAAGAAATGGAAACCAGGTGGTCAATTACGAAGAATATAGAAAATCGTACCTTGAGAAGGTATGAATATGTTGGAAGGTATACTGGAGAGCAGACGGCAAAAAACATATTTCATCAAGATCTACAAGGAAAAAGGAGATGAAGGAAATCACCCCTGAAATGGAAGACACATATCAATAATATAATGGAAGCAACGGACCTTATACCGAAAGATTGGGAAGACAGACATTTTTGGAAGCTGAAGACGACGAACCCATAGAGGGAAAAGTTGAAGAAGAAGAAGAAATGTATCTCAATATTTTCCTTAATCCAAACACCACAGTAAGAAAAGTGAGCTGTAAACATATAAAGCTTCTTTTAATTTTGTATATTGTTATGCGTTAGACCATCGCAGTTTTTCTTTAATTAAAAAAAATCCTTTAATTGTTATGTAATCTAGTTTACTATAACGGTTAGTTCTCAAATAAACGATCGGGAGAAAAATGTCGCAATGGCGAAGTCTCTACTGCAAAATATAAAAATCTAAGTAATTAATAAGCATTTACAGTTTAAAAAGTGCATAAAGTACATTCCGACACAGCTCATCCATTTCTAACTAAAATTACAATAACGATAGCGTAATTAACAGTAACGATTTACATTAGAGACCTTCATTTGGCATTAAATTGAATAGCACTGGTCAATATCACTAACATGGTAATGAATGAAGTCCCCTAATTCAATCGCCTTTAATATTTACTGATATTTGATATTATTTAGTATTTCTACGGAGGATCTTAAATATGGCTTACATCCAGCAGTGAACGTCAAATAGCTGACAGGAAAAGACAGGTATTTGATTATTTTCTTCTTCTTCGAGTGCTTTATCTCTTACGAGACGTAGTGAACTTCTCTATTTCTCTGTAGCGCATTTAGTGAGCCGCAGACATAGAGGACCTACAGCTTAACGTGGGTCCGAACCACGGGAAGTGTAATTGATTCAAGTCCACGACATTTATGTATTGATAGTTATTTAAATGATTTTATATCCTACAAAACCATTACAAAAGATTAACGTCGACCACGAAACATTCTTATCTTACGTACACAGTTTATTTATTATTTTTTCAAAAAGCTATGCAATATAACTTTTCTATTAACTTCCTCCTTAAAAAGAGTTTGAGGTTTGAAGGCAAAACTACATCTCACACAAAATCTCTAAAAATCTTCCATGGAATCTACGTATGGACGAAATCAAAATTGATTGAATATTCTAAATTTTAAATTTAAAAAACATACCTTGTCTACGTGATATGACTATGTACTGTGCTCAATCCTATGTCACAAGTCAAAACATCTCTGCCCATAATTAATATGCCAGTAATTTGGTTATTTGGCACAGGACTACTGCAACTTGTCTATTTATAAATTTCTATTGAAACGTTGTATGGATGTATATATTCTCCGAAAAGAACAACATCCAGAAGTGAAATAATATTATAAATAATATAAAGCCAAATAATTCTTCACATTACATGTACGGTTTATAGTCTTAAAAAGAAAACGTTTAATTCCGTTCGCAAATATCTGTAAGATCAAACATTTTGCTGTTAAATATTAGTGAAAATCGCATTATTTATTGGAAATATAATGCAACAATTTTGTTGGAAATATATACAGAAATAGACATTCAATTTAATTTTTTGCATTATTTTAAATGTGATACAAGTTAAATTTTACAAAGTCACTAATTTTAAAATATTTATAAATACTTTATTATTAGAAAGCACAAATACAAGTAACTGCGTAATGATGTAACTGAAGTTAACAGGAATTTGCGTTTAAACATAATTTTTATAATTATTGCTAGCAAATACGTGAAATAACATATTAAAGTACAACAAAAACTTGTTGTTAATTTGTCGGTTAACACTTTATCGAAACACCATTTTCGCAGATGATATAATAGAAATAGGTACACATATTTAAACCAGTAATAGATTGGCTCAAGTAGAATTCAATGGTACTATTCATTTTTCAAAAATCATTAAGTTTATCTCTTTGAATTAAAAAATAAAATAAAATTTTGTTTGAGAACTGCTGATGATACATAGAAAATGCATTTAAGCTGTAGAGGGTTATTACCTAATTGTAAAGTAAATCCAAAGTGACAAACACATAAAAACTTGTCTGGCTTGTGATAAACTACGGAATTGGAAGGGGTCAAGGTTTAATTGAAGCAGTTGGAAGTTTTTGTAATTAGAAGGCATTTAAGAATTTCATTTACCGCTAAATTAAATTTTTGCGTTTTCATTTTATCATGGGGTATAAAAAATAGAAACAAGTGCTGCTTCATGAAAAAAAAAACTCCAAACGCATGAAGCATTTAAAAAAGTACTAATTTATTTCAGAATACCCATTATTTATTTAAATCAATTTTAACACAATTGAAAAAAAACTTAAAAAACAGTTTACCTCAAAAGTGAAAAGTGGATCACAATAAATGTTCAAAATGACGACCACCACTGAAAACACAAGCTTCTGCACGTCGAAGCATTGAATTATGTATCCTTGCGAAAACGGTAGGATCTTGCCAAATACTATCGGCAGCGTCTTCAGTGCGTACCCTTAATTCCCCAACTGTGTTCACTGGCGTAGAATAAACTAACTGTTTCATGTAGCCCCACAAAAAGAAATCACAACTATCTAAATCTGGCGAACTAGCTGGCCATGGAACTGGCTCGTTTCGTCCAATCCACCTTTCAGGATAGTTATTATTTAACCATTCCCTTACATCCCTAGCATAATGAGACGGGGGACCATCAAGCAAAAACCACAAGTTACGTCGTGTCTCTAAAGATACTTTTTCAAGCAATTCTGGTAGGACTTCGTTGAGAAAGTTTAAATACAGAGCTCCACTTAATCGAGCAGGTAAAATGTATGGCCCAATAAAGTGATCACCTACAATGCCTGCCCATACATTTAGGGAAAACCGTTGTTGGAAACTGTGTTCCACTATTTCGTGTGGATTCTCATCTGACCAAATGTCGGTATTATGGACATTAAACACCACTTCTTGCGTAAATCCTGCCTCATCAGTAGATAACAAATTGAACATGAAATTTAGTTGGTTGTTGCACTTGAAGAAGCTATTCACAAAAATCGTGCCTACGTACATAATCCGCTGGTTGCAAACCTTGAACGCGTTGAACGTGGTAAGGGTGTAGTCCCTGATCCCGCAAAATCCGCCAAACAGTAGCATGGGAAACGCCAGTTTGTAACGGAAGTCTTCTAGTGCTAGCACTAGGACTTTCCTCCACTAATTCCAAAACATGCTGTTCTACATGAACAATCCTTTCTGCTCTTGGACGACCGCGATGATGGTTTTGTGGTTGATACGTGCCAGAATCCCGTAAATGTTGGACTGTTCTAATAAATGCACCGCTGTTTGGAATGCGACGCTGAGGATATCGCTCTAAGTACATTTGCCTTGCCATTGAAGCTTTTCCTTGAGCTTCCGCGTAAACAAGAACATCAGTAAGTTCAATGTTCGTAAAATTTTCCATTTTGGTAGAAAAACTGCTTGGCAGCTTCAATAACAGACTGAATAGAAATGACTGACCTTACTAATAGTATTGGTTTGTGGCAGATGATAAGAAATTGTTTTGCACTTCTATCTTACTCTTCTTTGCATAACATGTCTTGAACTCAAATTTTTGTTATTATCCTGCGGTACTCAAACAATTTTGGGTTAAATTTTCAATTATTATTTTCTCATATCTTAAGGATCCCATTGCCAAAAAATGTTTTTTTTTGTTTGTATATATTTTAATCTAACATCGGATTTAATATTTGTACCTATTTCGGATACACCCTGTATATACAGGGTTGTTTTTACAAAAAATGATAAAATACTTATACACCTATTAATATTAAACTCGTATAAGGTAGTCATCTAAAATTTTCATATAAATTCTGTTTTTTCTGGTTCATTTCTGGTAATTTTCAAAAGCGTGTATTCAAAAGCTGACCTCAGTGGTCTAATTGCTAGTGTACTTGTCTATAGATCCAAGGGACGCCGGTTCAAACTTGGGAAAGATCGGTACGAATTTTCTAACGGGGAAAAATCTGTAAGTGGGCCTTCTGTAGGATAAGAAGTAAAGGCATAACTCCCGTGCCACTGTGATATGTAACATGTTAAAAATCACGGCTATGGTTAAAACGCAAATAAGCAAAATTTAGGGTGTATAATAAGCTAATATTGGCTGCAGTCCATAAAGACCTCGAAAAACCGTGTCCTACGTCTCTCCCAATCAAAACAAACCGGAACAAAAAACTGTATCCAAAAATTAATCCAATCTGTTTGAGTAGACATATGAAATAAAAAACCTGCATGATTTAGATAGGAACATGTTTAAACAAGTCCAGCTTTAATTGGATCATTGCAAAACAGCATCCTAGATCTCGCTCAATCAAATACAGTATAATACAATTGGATCATTCGGTGATATTCTAATTTTCCTAAATTTAAACCGATTATACCTATATTACAGGAACGCAACTACTTATTTCTGTTTTCTAAAAAAGTCCGACTAGACAGGACAATTCTTGAAATAAACGTTCTAGTAATTTAAATTCCAACTCATGCTGGAGTGCCAACGCCTTGATGTCATAGGACAGACAGAAAAAGTCAAGCATAAATACAATTGCAAATGTACAATTTATATAAAGGTCAATGCATTTCCTGTATAACTAAACCAAATTCCGATGATAAAAATTGTATTAAGTAAAATCCCCCCCAACCAGTTTCTATCCCCCTTCTTTCTCTCCTTCTTTCTCTATCTATCTCTTTTGTGGCTTGATTTGAAATACTACCGCAAATTGAAACCTCCAATCCGGAAATAATCCAAAAACTTGCTGCTTACTTAAATTATAATCAAGAATGATGTTTCAGATGATATTTTTTTTACTACGAATACATTTTTAATATGAACAGTATTGTACGAATCAATGTGAAGATAGAGAATTTTAAATATTTCTTAGGATGTGTCAATTCTGACAGTTGCTCCCATGCAAATCACATAACCCTTAATTCAGGAATGCATCAGCGCCAGTGTCACTTACACTACCAGTTATGTTGAGCCATTTTCATGTGTTTTTGTCGTTTTGACAAGAAATATTAATATCTATCTATGGTTGTCTGATGTCACAGATATCACGCCGAGGAAAAGGGAAAAAATCATCACTTGGGGAGAACACATCGATGTCGCAGAAAGACATTGCTCGAGAGTGTTCTGTGAGTCTGGGAACTATACATAAGATAATAAAGTAGAGAGAAAAAGACTGGATCAGTTGAAGTAAAACGAAAGGGAAAATGTGGAAGGAAAAAATCCTCGGGATGAAACTTTTCTAGCAAACTGAAACGCAGAAAAAGGAACTATGATTTTCAGCGAGACTTAGAAGAGGCTGGAGTGAAAACTCCACAGTTCGTAGACGACTTTTAAAGGTGAAAGGAAAGCAGTAACACCCCAGAAGAATGAACTCCGCAGGGCTCCTATGTACCAAAAAGTATAACCATTGGACCGATGAAGCCTGAAGGAAAGTTTTGTGCTCCGATGAAACACATTTTCTACTGAGAACCGATGAAACATCGTACGAAACAGTTCGGACAAAAAGCTAACTGCAGCTCATACTGTCTGGGGCTGCTTTCGATATATGCGAACTGGAAAACTTATACAAACTGCAGGTATGATGAAAAGTGAGAAGTGCAAAGCAATGTTGGTAAAACGTTTGATCAGGTACCTGGAAAAAGGTCAAGTAATCGGTGGACCGATTCTTCAATTCAACTCCGTGTATCGTTTCCTAGGTGATGGTGAAATATTACAAGGACAACGAGGTTTCGTAGCTGGACTGGCCTGAAAACTCACCAGACTTTAACCTATTGAGAACCTGCGGTTCATGTGCAAAGCCAGATTCCAAAAGATGGACTGTACGACGAAATTCAAAGAAGTCGAAATTCATGTACGGTTCCGGGATGCGAAGACCAAGCAAATCTGCAAAATGTAATTGATGCCATGTTGAGCGGAGTTCCGGCCGCCATTAAAGCCAAAGGACGACATATTTCCTATTAGATAACACTGAAAAAAAGTTTTGCAAGAGCGCCTAAATACTATTCCTTTCAAATAAACAATATTTAAAAAAATCATTACCTGTGGGCACATTAATTTGCGAAATACTAAAATATTTTAAATTGTAGTAGTTGTTTCTGAGGCGAGTCAGGTGAGTTATATCTCATTATATATCTGGGATCTCCTTATATTCGAGCATGTTGTAATGATTATTATTTCCAATATTAACTTAAGCTAATATCTATTTCATCGCTTTTTTACTATTCATGTGCAACTTTTAAAAATGTGACGTCAACTTCTTCATTCATTTTTGTCACATTATGGACAATTTATTTGCTAAATAAAAATTTAATAAAGAAATGCTAACGGGATGATATTTTGCAAACATTAATGTTCTCTTATTGTTGGAATACCAAATTTAGACAAGCGTTGCGTGTCATTGATTTCACACGGTAAGAAACCTTCTGCTCTGTTTCAATGCTGTTATAATTTATTTTACCAAGCAATATATGGCAAAAAGCGTGAATTATCTTAGTATTATGTAAGGTTAATTTTTTTTTACTAGAATGAATAAATTGTTCTATGCTTTTAATTAATGTTGCTTTACCTAATTTTCCTTCTGACTTTACGCATAAATGTAGAAAAAATAAATATGAAACTTTAAAAATACTATGAGAAACATTTTGAATTGTATTAAACTCAAGTCAATTTCTTATCAAGAACAATGTTATTCCTTTAAACTATTTCCTAATAATACCAAGCGTTTGAATTAAATTTTGCAGAATGAATCAATTTCAATCGTAGATTCCAAACCATGTAAAAAATAAATTTATACAGAACACTAATAAACCTTTTACCACAACTAACCAGAAAGAGGCGACATTTAAACAGTCGCATTTTAGATTCGACATTTTATTTTCTAGCTCCATAAAGCAATGACCTTTCTATGAAACCCGCATTTCTTATGCGCGTTTAAATATTATTTCTCAATTGGAACAGACTAAAAATATAGGTATCTGGTTTCTGTTCAGAATTGATTTTAAGACATTTAGATCGCAATCAATCATTCTTCCTTTCGATGGCTTGACCCACATCAGAAAACCCAGCAGGCGAAGCTACCAATCACCCAACCCTAGGCCCGGGCAGGTCGTCTCTCGGCCGTAAAGTTGCTAGTACTCATATAAAATATCATCTAACAGGACAAGCTGCACTTTGTAACATACAAGAGCACCCATAAATATAAAATTAAACTAGAATAAAATATCCATAACCCAGTTAAAGGAAAAGCTCAAAGCTCTGGGGGGGAATCACCAAGACTGAGCAGGCGCGTCCAGCAGTTCGTGCATGTCTGTGTAGGAGGAAGGATTGTTCAATGTGCTTAGCAGTTAGGTGACACGCGCCAAGAATTAAATGTTTCGGAAGTTGTAAACTAAGCGCAATGATGCTGCTTGTTTAGGTTGAATAAAATTTCGACAAAGAACGGAACATTTTGTTATTGCAGGTTTCACAAGACATTGATTTTCTAGTGCGGTGCTGTGCCAGTTGTTATCGCCGAAGTTATTATATTTCCAATTATTTCGCTTCGTTGAGGTGGGTGTTCATATTTTATGTCGTCTAACAATCGTTTCATTTGGGGAGTTTTTGCGGAAATACTCAAAAGTAGTTTAACGAACATGCTCACTTAAGCCGAAGCAATACTATATCCATAATTAAGCATTTCTATATCAATTCTTTATTAGAATTCTAATTGCTATTCGTTTATGAGAGGTGTTTCAAGCATAAAAAGAAACATATGCGTAAAACATCCAAATGAAAACCAAGTAAATGGAATTTTAAAATTAAAACGCCAGGCATTTAGGTTAGGCGTAATCCAGTAATTAAGTTGTTTGATTTCATTTACGTACTTTTTATTATTAGAGAGACTTTCTATGGTTCTAACCATCATATTCACTATTCTACAAAATGTAGCAAACCACAAAAGACATCTATAATACCAATACTCGTTGTTTAAAAAAATTATGGAGCGGCAAGATCCGTGGCGCCTCCACCATTTCCTCACTGCATTAATTAACATCTTCGCTCTTTCATTTTCTTTCTCGCGTGGAATTACGAGAGGGAATTTCCCAATAACAATACTACATTTTTCAGGAAAATATCCTCTAATTATTACCAGAATTTAGGTAAGTGTTAGCCATTCAGTGAGAAACAAATGTTTTTTTATATCACCCCTGATTACATAGATGCTTTTTGCACATATTTTACTTCCTCCGCCCTTAATAAATCAAAAAGGCTTTGAAAGCCTTAATTTAGTATGTGCTTAAGTGGTCCTAGCGATATAGGGTGGACAAATAACCTCTGCTGAATGGTCACATAACTGTTTGTCTCCCATCAACAGGCGATAAACCTTCGGCATCCTCGTAACGGCTTAAAAGAAATCATGAGTTTGACCAAAGTTCTTGGTAAACAATCATAATAGCATAGTTAATTAATTCGCAATTTATGTCCTTGGATATAATTGATTGATAATGGATGTTCATTAATTGATTAACATAAATTAATTCTGATAAATCAATTAAACCGTAAGCTTATTTGATTGTATTGGTACTGTAGCCGAAAAAATACCTCTCATGGTTTTGCTAACACAGCGTAAACTTATAACATTTACAATGATTAATTTGTGTCTCTTTTTAGAAGCAAACATTTTGCCATCACACGTTTCTGAATTATAATGGACTCACCTTGATTCTAGATACAACTGTGCAACAATTAGAATGAATCTACTGTTAAGAACTATGTCGATTGACTTGATCAATCAAATACTCGATTAATCCAATAGTCAATTAACGAAACAGTTGATTCATAAAATACTCATTTAAACATTTATAACAAATCGATTATTTTGGATCGTCGTTACAATTATGAAAATGTATAAACAATCGTAAACATGACGCTGAACAAGTTTTCAGTTTGATTAATTTCACGCGAGAACAATGGATTAATCAAATAATCTATTAACGTTATAATCAATCAGTCAACTATCGTATTTAACAATTCGATTATGTTGGACGCTTCATCAATAGTAGGTTGATCTAATTACTTATCTGATTACGCCTTAGCTAAAATAGAATTATTATTGAAATGGTGTGAAAATGCTTGATGATTATTTGGATGATCTACAATTTTTTGCGGCTGACTTTAACCGGTTATTCATAAACAATTACAACTTAGCTAGCTATAGAGCCAGCAATAAAAGAATCAACAGTCATGCAGCTAAACATCCGACTAAAAACACAATCAATTAAATAAATATTGAAATGATCAAATATCTTCATAATCAATCAACTAATTAATTTAATTGAACTAATATTTAATAGTTTGTTCTTTACAGTAAAGTTAATATTCATTAGTTATTCTCTGACCAGAAGAAGGAGAAAGATTTATTATCAGGAACCGTGGGCTACATCATTTGCTTCCTTTGATAATTTCGTATAGAAAATTAAAGATTATCAAAAACAGTCGAGTAAAAGCACAATCAATTAAACTAATACTGAAAGTATCAGATATCAACAATATATTAACCCAAACAATATATATCTTGACAATCATTGGAAAATCCCCTTACCATCACGATATTTAGAACATCTAAATATTTCGGCAATAAAGCTGCCATCTTCAGTAGGAACTTGTAATAGTGAGATAAGAAGGCTCTTAATGTTGTTGATGATGATGCAACATTGTGGCGGTAGGAATTTTTCCAAAGTTAATTTACATAATTGCATTAAGTGAATATTAATTTTTTATTAGCAGAGCCCGCGGGGTACGCCTCATGCTTGTTTGATACATGCTTTAAAAAATAATACAAATAACATACTTTTCGAAAGGCCACTGCTTTCACAGAGCTGGCTGTCTATATGTATTAGTTGTACGAGCTCCATATATTTCCTCTGGAGCATATTGTGCTCAGTAAATAGTATTAAAACCTAGATGGAATTAAGGCTCAACACTTCTTTGTTACTGAAAATAGTACATCAATGAGTTTATGGTTTTCATAAACTGTGCGAACGGTTCTTTTCAACTGGTTTCGAAACAAAGTTCATTTCACTGCATATCATATATTTGTTAACAAATGAATAAATCTTTCGAGATTAAAAGTTATGTACTTTGTATATAAGCGTAACTCATCATCATCATCATCATCATCTGACATGGAGCCGACTCGAGGGTCAATTTGAAATATGTTGTATTTTGCATTCTTTATCGCGAAAACTCTATTGCCTTCTCTTGCAATATTTAAAGGTTTTGCAGATATTACCCTTGACCTCGGGTAAAGTAAGTTTGTATATTTTTGTGTGTAAGCTAAAAAATAATAATGAAAGCTTGTGATTCTACATATATTTCAACTGGACACATAAACAAAATTGTACAAATATTTCTGTAAATCTTAAAACGAATCTGTAGTATTTTTCATGTGTTTTGTATACGCTGACAATATATTATAAAATATATTTTACCAAAATTTGTCTCCTGGAAGATTTTACTCATTGCATTTTGCTATGGCAAAATTTCGAGCATGCTGGAAACACAGTGGTGGGCCTCCTGTCGTGTTATACCCAGTAATATTTTCTCCGCGGGGATGATTTTGGCAATGCGATGCAGGCGTGGATTGCGTTGTCATAATACAATCATTCGACGTAAACCTGGTTTTCATATTTGTATGGAAACTGAACTGCTCCAACATATATAAATACTCATGAGTATTCGTAAAACGCCGGCTTTTCTCAAATTTGAGAGTGATGATAGCTATACTCGATTAAAATATAAATTTTGCAGGGGCCTAATTGTGGGTAATAATTCGTCCACGAATAGTTTTTTTATACCAACGCTCCATTTATTTTTTGGAAACGGAAGTGCTTTTGGTAAAAATAACAATAATGTAGTTGCCGTAGCGAAAATTAACGGGATACAAAAGCGCTTCGAAATTCGAAACCGCAATTCCTAAGGGGATTTCATTGACATTTCTTTTCCTGAACACACTGAAATAGTAAAGTTCTTTTTTTCGAGAATTGTGTTATTGAAAAACATATAAGTATTCGAGTATTTTACTGGATACGAAAACGAAAATACAACCAGAAGGTCGTTATCGAATGGTTACTGTATGATGTAAACGTTATTGATCATTTATTTAGAAACGTTTCATAAGGCTTCTCGGTCCATTTGTGTTAATATTTTGTTGGACCGTTTGCTACTTCTCCTCGCCGTTGCCTTTCTGCAACGATTTAACTAGCAATCAGTGTACAATCCAGTCAACTTGTAGCTGGTTGGTGTGCGACTTGACGAGGTATTCTTGGTGGTTACTGGATAAGAGGCATTGCATGGGCAATATCATGTTTTCTGAAATATTTTAGTCTTCTTGCATGTGTCATACTGAAATAAAATGTTACATGTGGTTAACAAGAATGTGTTATTTTCAGTAACTTCAGCTTGGAAATCCCCACAAATCAGAAGAGTTTTTCGAAATTAGTAATAACTAAATCATTTTTCAAGTTAATGTAGCAAACTATGTCAAACAGCAGCAGGACGATCGAGTGGAAAGAAACTGCTTTTAAATTACTTCGATGAGTCGATGTTCACTGAAATAGAACGCCTGAAGCGATTCTGCTGTTCTTGAATACTAAGGAAGACAAAAAAGCCGTAGCAACTTTTTATTGCTTTTCAGCGCCGAACGCATTTTGGCCATTTGTATTTTTCTCGTTTCTTTTTTGTCGTATTGAATTATGTATTTATTTATTTTTTCTGTATGGAGCTATCGACAGCTTCCAATATTAAGAATACATTTTCAGCAGCAATTTCGCGTAAGGTTTATATACTCGGTATGACGTAAAAATCAAGAAAATTTGCTTAAAATATTACACCACGCACGTATGAAAATTGTTTTTGTGTAAACTTAATTCAACCCGATGTTTATCCTCATCGACCCATAATCATCATGTGTAAATTTACCTACGCGTTTTCCCCTAACGCCTTTCAAGATTAATAAGAAAATCAGGTCGGCCCGATCACAGATTGGATAAATATTGAACGGCGCATACAGAAGATTCATTTTCATGTGGAAATGTCTTCGATGTTTGACAAAGCTGGGCAACAAATGTGAAATTTTACAAATGTGAACCGGTATGTTCCATATGGGAGCAATGATCTTTGTTTGTTGAAACTTTTTCCCTTGCTTGTTTGTGTTTGTCACAGTTTTATTTTCTCTTCCGTCTTCTAAGTTGTTCTCAATGCTTTAGTTCTCCAACTTTTCTGCACAACACGAAAACAATGTTCTAGGCTACACTTTAAACGTCGGGTAAATCTGTTTTCATATTTACATTTCGTATGGAATTTAAATCAAGGCACGCAACGGATGTAAACGGAAGTAGTATGAAAGAAAGCTTTTTCGGAAATAATTGGAGGCTAATAAATGTCGAGCAGGTTATTAGGTATTCAGATTCGGATTTGCGAAAATCTTCTCAATTAAAGTGGATTTAAATTTAAAATGAGACCTTTCTCGTATTGGATATCGTTGTGCAAATTCAAATGCATTCGCTTGAACAATTTCCTACAATACTAGGTAAAAGCTTTCAGTTGTAGATGCCTTTCATACTGAACATTACGCTTAATAGATTTACACTCTGAATAATAAATTAAAATTATTTTAATTAATTCAGTAACGCCATTAGTCACGTACTTGAACCGATGTGTCTCACGCATGTGTGGCGGTTGCTAATAAAGATCCCATAATCCCATTAATATCAGCAACACTACAAATCATAAGCTCCGGCCAATATTCTCATAGAAATGCAACCCTGCTACTGCTACAGCTGCTCTACATTCGGTAAGTAGGTGGAGAATATATTCATATGCAGATCCGAATTCGCCCCGGCGTTCTATTAGTCGAATATTGAAGCAAACACGTGCCGAAGTTTGCAGCTGGTGGAAGGTCCACCTAACCCTCAGGGAAAATTTATTGCCCATGCAATTATTAATTACAAGTGAGAGGTTAACGATAAAGTTGATAGAATTGTATTGTCTATAGATTAAGTAAATTTCGAATAACGTTAAAATTTCGAATTGGGGAGTTAAACCGTAGTGCACCCTGTTGCATAGGCAATCATTTATATTCTGTTCCCTGTCTTACACAAAATAAAGGAATTTGATTACGTCTTTCTATGAAACGAATAGTATTGTTACGAACCTAATATCCAAAATTCTAAATTAAATTATTATTGCTTCATAGCTGTTGTAATGTGACTTCAATTGCATCCATACTTATGTTGCAAGCAGTGATGTCATTTTAACTCAGCAAAATCAAATTACATTAGAATATTAAATTAGGTAATGTTTAACAAGTAATACGCTTGATAAGGGATATTAAGTAATAACCAGGTCATCGCTTATGGGTGCAAAAGAGGATTAATAAAAGGACACGTAAGATTGAATTAGCCAACAGTGCATAGAAAAACAGTTGATAGCGAAGAGTAACTGGTGAATAGTAAAGGGTAGAAGGTGGAGAGTATATAGTTGGCAGTTGGCGGTGTTCCGAAGAATAACAAACCCAGCAATGGCGATATACCTGTTTATATTCTAAGGTCAATGTTGCCTCCATCTCGCTTAGAGTATATCCCCCTGTTTCGAAGTAGATTGTTGATTCCAGGTTTTGTGCGTATTTGAAAATGCCCTCACAAAATATTACTACTTCATTGTCACTGTGGTTACTTAGGTCTATATAGTGGTTCATTATGATAAGGGCAGTGTCTCTGGCTTAAGTAGGGCTGTTACCAAAATATCCATTTTTGAGGTTGTTCCTAAATTGTCAATTTCGATAATCTGGCGCCTCCACCATATGTTAACTGATAAGGAGCCCTTTGTCCTTATCGCCGGGATCACCAGAGAAACAACTACCCTTATATAAAATGGTTGGTTTTATTCATTACTATGTACTACAAAGCTATTACCACTTATTCTAAAATATTGTACTATACTACTTACAAAAATATAAACAGGTATATCGCCATTACTGGCTTTGTTATTCTTCGGAACACCGCCAACTGCCAATTATATACTCTCCACTTTCTACCCTTTACTATTCACCAGTTACTCTTCGATATCAACTGTTTTTCTATGCACTGTTGCCTAATTCAATTTTAAGTGTCTTTTATAAATTCTCTTTTGCACCCATAAGCAATAACCTGGTTATTAGTCAATTTCCCTTATCAAGCGTATTACTTATTTCACATTGCATAATTTAATGTTCTAATGTACTTTAATTTTGCTGAGTTAAAATGACATCACTACTTGCCACATAAATGTGTATGCAAATAATTGAAATCACATTACAACAGCTATGACGCAATAATAATTTAATTTAGAATTTTGGATATTGGTCGCTGCACGTTACCCTAAAGTTTAGGGTATTTTAATTGGTTACGTCCTAAACAATTAAAATTAGTTACAAGTTCTAAGCATTGTTTAGATTTTTGGAAAATCAATTACATTTTGACATTTTGCAAGTTTATTTTATTCGGAAATTGCTAGCGACATGAAAGTTTTTTTTTGTTGATAAAATTATGTCATAAATTATACTTGCGGGATTAGAGACCGCCTTCGTTGCTTTCTTTTGAGGATTTGAAGTGAATAATTTATTTTGATTCGTTGGTTATTTCCGAGATTGTTTTACATTACACAATTTTCGTTGATGAAAAGGCGCCGACCAATGTCTGTAGAAATTTTGACCGTCTGCGACCCTAAAAGCTGCAAACACAAAAACGTTTTTTTCGTTTGATCAGACTGTAAACGAAAAATAAATTTGATCGAATAAATGAATTTAAAATCGCCAAAAAATTTGACAAGCTCTTGACACTTTGTAATTTTGTTTGCAATTACTCGTAGAAATTTTTGCACTTAAATAATTACCGGTGGAAGTATTTCAAGAATTTAAAAAATGTATTTAAAATATAAAGTGTACCAGGAAAAATATGATAATATTACACGTTTCTTGGACATTAGTATCATAATATATACATAGAAAAGGTATTCGCAAAGGCCAACAAACGGGCAGGGCATTTGTTCAAAATTCAAAGCAGCTCTAGATTAGGGAAATAAGTGTTTTCTGATTTGATTATAATTCTTCTGTATTTTATGGGGATATACTTTTAGGGGCGATCTAGACACTGTAGGGAAAGCGTTTAAAACATCAACACAGAAGTCTTAAACACCGCCGTAAGAAAAATATTAACATCTTGGACTTCCTGTGCTTCTGCCTTAGCGCTCAGGAGAAACACGATGCAGACAAGAGTTCAGGTGTCTAGTAGGGAAGCATCGAGCAATGGTAGGAAAAGATTTCAATAAAGCTTTATATCAATTATTATTAGAATTCTAATTGCTATTCGTTTCTGAGAGGTGTTTCAAGCATACCAAACACTCTATATGTAAAATATCCAATTCGAAATCAAGTAAATGGAATTTTAAAATTAAATCACCAAAAATTTAGGTTAGAAGTGATCCAGCAATTAAGTGGTTTGATTTAATTTACGTACCTTTTATTATTAGGAAGATTTTCTATGGTTCTAACCATCATATTCACTATTCTACAAAATGTAGCAAACCACAAAAGATATCTTTAATACCATTACTTTTTGTTTAAAAAAATAATGGATCAGCAAGATCCCACCATTTAGTATATAATGACACAAAAAGGGTTAATTTGAACCAAGGATGTTATAGAAAGGGGATGCGGCATTGCATACTACCCGCTATACAACTTTGCGATGTCAAACTGTAATACAACTGGTGTTCCAGGTCACTACCTGGGTAAATATAAATACATTACCTTATATTAACTTTACATTTATAATTTTGAGGCAAAACTTTGTGTCATTATAATGGTACATTGTGTAGCATGTGAATGCTACAATTTTTCAGAGAAGAAAATTATAAGGTGCATTATTTTCGGTATATTTGGTGTCCCTAAGTACCTTCACAATAGCGTAAACATGTCGCTTCTACTCTATATATCATTCTTCGTTTAGGCAATTATTTGAATCTTACAGTTTATGCCTAATATCAATCAAAAGATTATGTCTGTCAAATGGCCCCCTCTAACTAAAATTCATGATTGAACACATTTTAAGGCATTTTCTATAACTACTGGAGTAAATCCATCTGCCGTTATGGTTTCCATTTCCAGCCAGATGTTGTATTTTAGCTGTTGCTGGGTTTAAGGATAATTTACGTAAGCTTTATGTTCGATATAGCCTCATAAAAAGGAGCTGTACGATCTAGTGATCTGGAAGGCCATGCTAAACCACCAAATCAAGAAATTAAACGTGCAAGGAATATATTCCTCAAAATGGCCATTGTCTGCAAGACAGCGTCGTTGCACCGTCCCATTGAAATCACATATCCTCTAGTCCAAGTTTTCCAGCATCGCTCTATAGCGTTTCTTGCTGTCTGTAACAGCAGTACCTTTATCGTACTCAAAAAATACGAGCCAATAGCTCCTTGCTCAATAACTTCAGTTGGAGTCGGGCGACGTGGATGACAAACTGACGGCCACTTCAAAATAGATACTCTATTACGGCCTTCCCTGTAAAATGTTACAAAATATGTGCTCATGCTTGCCATGGCGTGATGAATACTTTAAAAATTCCTAGTATTCGTATCAAAATTCTACTTAATACCCATTTTGCCACAAATGAAAAAATTGTAAGTAATTAAAAAGGTTTGTTCTTGCGTAGCATGTAACGACTTGTTTTGTGTTGCATCATTTTCTCTTAACTGTGATCAGAAACATAAATATTCTAACCTATTTTTTATGTACTTAAGCACATATGCATTATATTAAATATATTTTACAAAGAACTATTAATAGGGATGTGTTAGACGTACGATACATAGCAGGCGGAAGATATATTCCAATAAACTATACCTTATTTATGGATAGTTAGCGCTATCCGAATATTGGTGACGTATTTCTGGTTTAACAAAGAGGCACCTTTGAGATTTTTATAATATTCATCAAATATTTGATAAATCATATGGTCTTCAGTACAACGGTAAAAGCTAAATCTTCCATCTTTCAAAAAATTTCACCGTATCAAATTGTTGTCTTTTTCATGACGTTGGTCAACAGCATAAATCTTTTTCTAAAAACCATTGAAATAAGAATTGAATAAGAAAGTAAAGTTGTAAGAAGAGAGATGTAACAGAAATATGTTAATTGAAATTCCGAGAGATTAAAAAACCATAAATATATGCTGTAAACAGCATACAGGAACAAAAAAGTGCATTGATTGGAGTGAAGAATATAGAAGACAAAATAATTTTGATATACAATTAATTTGCGATCTTGCACATTAGTAGCTTGAAAAAATGCAATAGATATATTCAGAATTTTGTTTCTAATTTAAATGTTTGTACATAAAACAATGCAATTGAAAAACTTAACTTATTATATATTATTATAACGGTTGTACCTAAGTTTAAAGTATTATGATTTGGATGTGGTATCTGTTGGTGTAGAAGCATTTCTTCCTTATAGCGTCCCAGTTTTAAACTCACTCTGCAACGTATATCTAATGCAAAGTCTGTAGAAGATTCCTTTGAAATAGCTTTAGCTTCCTGATTAATAATGTCGCTTTACGGCCAGAAAATGTAGTTCTTTATTTCAAATATCCTAGCGTAAACAACGACCAAATTACTGTTGGAAAATAGAGCGATTTTACGTAAGTGGCAATATCTTCAGCAATAATTCAGCAAATCCGTTTAAATGCAGTTCTTGGCATTCTTTCAAACTTTCCGTACGGACTAATAAACACCGCAAGTTTTAAAAGCTTTTAAAAGTTTTTTACTTTTAATGTCTCTTTATTCAATAAAACACACTTACTCGGCGGTTGCTTCACCCCTATATTTTCTGCCCCAAATATTAATATTGGCCGGCTGAAGGGTCAAAATATATTGATAATTTTTGTGTGCCCTCATCATAATAGTTCTAAACTGATGATATATAACCGCAAGGACTCACAATTAAACCCGGGTGGTTCGGTAGCTAACCAGGGTTGTCAGGACGTTAATCCCTGTCATTTTAACACCCAAGCCGGATATTAACCAATTCCCTTGCTCATTATCCCCTAAACTCTCATTATATGGATGTGCTCCTTGCGAGCGTTGTCAGACTTGGAAGTGACGGTCATTTATTTGATCGCAGGTACGACTACATCCTCGACAACGCCGGGTTCGTGTTATATAAAAATCAGAGGCATAGCGGCCTGAAAGCGATTTGCGGCTATTCGCAATTTCAACCGTTGTTAAACATTCACTATTATCGTTTGTTGGGACGATATTCTACTGCGCTGCCGAGAACCCCATCGGAAAACCGAGATGGCTACCGGAACTGTCAACATGACCCTGCAGCTCTTCCGGAATGGGTTGTGCAGATAAGCCGCGACCAGCGGGGAGGATATTTTTGTAACATATGAGCAGTAAATGGACTCGGGTTTGCCCTTTATCGATCCCAAAACGCGCTGTAAATTGGCAGCTACAATGCTGCGTTTAAGAAAACATTCCTTGTCGGCGCTGGAAAGCTTGATTTAGATCCCTGCGAAATTTCACTAGACAGATAAATATTGCCTTAAAACAACGTAGGCGTTTTGTACCTTTTTCACGATGATGCTTTGTAAGTACAACCACAGTGTTACTGCTGGTCTTTTCCTTTTTAAGTCTGACTTGATTTATAACCGCCTATTGATCCTTAACAACTGAAGTTAATGGTTGCAGTATTATTGGTGGCAGCGCTGGACTTTTCAATGCACTTAGCACTCTTTATATGTCTGCTGTGTATAAGTAATTACGGTTGATTCTGTCAAACGTCGGGAAATAGTTAATTCCTTGTTCATTTATTTATACAATGATCAAGTAATAATTATTAAATAGGGAAACAATGAATTTTTGCAAGAGTATATTTTAGGTATATTGAAAATATTGTTTTAGCATTTTTCCTTCTCTGCTTAAATCTTTGGAAATACTGTCAAAATAACATTTAGCAACAATATCAACCTCTAACTGCAGAGAACACCTTCGCCTCTACCAAGTTCTCTGTAGTTTCAAAAACAGCTAAAGACGTAAACTGCAAAATGCAATAGTTATGAAGAATGGTCTCTCGCCATAACCTTATTTTCAGCAAAATGTTGAAGAGTTGATGCAGCACTGTAGAACGATGCACTACAGTGATATAATTCCATTTTTAGGACTTTGTTAAACTCCCTGCATTGAATGTCCGACATATAGTTTAAGTTTGCCTGCTGGTTGACTTGTTAGGTTAATAGCATTTACGAAACAGTTCTAAACAACGTACATATATTACGTTATTATTTACAACTGCATTTTGGCCATGCTTGGAATTGGCCCGCCATCTTCCTCTTTTTTTATTATAGGTAATGCAACCTGGTTTTCTTCACCCTAGGATAGCGAGTCTGCAGAAAATATTAACCAGTTCTGCTCCCATTTCTTTTACGGTCTTCCTGGCCTTCTTTTTCCTTGGGATAAAGAATTTTTATTGCGATCTTCATAAAGCCGTTCCAAAATACGGTATGTATAAGTTTCATAACCTGTCAACCATGGTAGAGCGTCGTGGTGAATTCTTTGACGCTTTCCTATTCGAAAACGTTTGGATCGAAAATGATGTTAAACTTCTTCAGGTGAAGGTGTTCATGTATTATTGTTTTGAAGGGGAGAATCAACTCCTAAATCAAGTCTCAACCATGGCATGAGTAGCCCTCTTTCTTATCCTCTTCTATGATAATTTTTACATAAGCAATGATTTTTAAGTGATGCCGCTAGCAGGAGATCCTCAGCTGTATTTCTTTCATGAACGATTTCCGTACACTTACAGTAAACAAAGGACCTGGAGATAGTTTAAATTGTTAAATAATGCCTCAAATCGATGAAAACAACCTTCCTCCGAGGTAGTTATTAGCTTTGCAGAATATTTATACATTTTAAGTATATCACGTGAGTTAGCTGACTTTATACCGTGCGATAAGTCCTACCAAGCTGATTTATTTTGATATTCGTGTATTTCAGTTAGTGCATTCTTTCTTCTACTTCTTCTTTTATTGTAGATTTATAGCCTGTTTTTCTTCGCACTTTCCTATGGCGCTTCTACTGATGGCTGCTACCAGCCTTCTGGATCGTCCAGGGTTTCATCTTGTATTCTCATGGGTCTGGTGTTGTTTGCTCTACAAATATTCTTTTCTTCGTTTCTTCACTAATTGTACTATGTGTGTTACTTTACATTGATCTCTCATCTGCTCTAATTTCTGCTGCATAGGTTAAGGTTAGTCGTACGATCGTCTTATACAAGGTGTATTTAAAAAGTACCGAAAAATTCCGGGTGCTGAGATAAACAAAAAAACTTCCTACGAAAATGGTCTCTAAAAGGTCCCCGAGGGTGGATTCTTTTGAAATATCTTGTAAACAGTTTGAGTTCGAATTACGAAATTTGGAATATTGAATAAACTTTTGATGCTAAAACCGATTCTGTATAATCAAACGTTGACTTGATCGCTTAACATGATTTTGAACGTCCACATTGAAAAATTTCGAAAACGGTGCAAGATGTAGACTTTCAACAAGAGTACCTCTTTTGTGTGGAGAGGTTCAAGTTTTCATAATTTCTACTAAGAAGTAGTTATTCGTTATTCCAAAAAGAACCATCCTCGGTGATGCGCCTTTGAAGAGTTTTTTTTTCTTATTCATTCATACTACCGTCCCCCCTCCCCCCGGAACCGCTTTCGCATTCCTTCAGGGTGGTACGGGCATCCCTTACATACTAACTTAACTAAGCGAAATGCGGTCGCCCCAGCTGAGATTCGAACGCCCCAGCGGATCGGCTATATTTCGCGGTGACCTCGAGTGGCAACGACGCGTTCCCGCACTAGACCACCGAGGCCCCTACCTTTGTAGAGACGCGTTTCTCTTAGGAAGCATGTTTTGACCTCGTTAAAAAAAAGTTTTTGTTTATTTTGAGGAAAGGAACCAGCATCCGCATGTTTTGGTACCTTTTAAATACGCCCTGTATATTTTCGTTTTGCTTCCTATATTCATATACTTGTTTCCCTACGACACATCTCTAAGGTACCCCGACATATGCGTGCCTTTCATGGTTTGTTGCCGTACCTAGTTGTGTAGGTGACGGTCGCTAGATATTAGTGCTCCTAAATAGTTAAATTCCAATACTTTTTCACTGACAACATTTGCAATTTGCAGCAGATTTGTTCTTTAGCTATCACTATTACTTTAGTTACTGCAATGGAAATGGACATGTATTTATTTGCACTGAGGTGAAATTTATGTAAGGGGTATAGCAAATCGCCGTTTGAATTACTTATTAGTGCGATATCATCTGCGTGCAAACCATTTTGACTTCTTTATCGCACATTTAGTACTCGTTTAGTTCTTTTAGGTTATCAGCTATTTTTCATAACATGTGATCAAAACGTTTTCAAATTAGGGAGAGCTATGAAAGCTTTTTGCATGTCTGAAATTGAACTATAAGCAAATGCCAATTTAAACAACTGTTGCATTAAAATAATTTATTCATCTGTTAAAATCTGGTTGTTGTAATTTGTTGGTAGTTTACTTACTTTTTAAAATGCGTTTTATTGCGACGAGATACTCTTTGAGGTTAAGTTGTTGCAAGTGTAACGCCTACCTCTGCGAGCAGGTTTCAACGTAGTTATCACCAGAGCCACCATTTGGATCGGTCGAGGAAAACCCATCCCCAACGTTCTCGGCGATGTTTGCGTGCTTAGTCAACGGAGTTCCCAACCGAGCGTATCTTGCCTAAATTAAATTACAGCGAATATTAGCATTGAAGTTTGGAAAAATTTGGGACTGAACAATCTTTCTATTAATAAATATCTCACCAGGCGATGGAAAACTGGCCACAAAAAAATCTGTTTGACCGGAATAATCGCTATATTGGAATACTAATTCCTGTAGTTTTTTGACTTCCTCTAAACTAGGAACCAACTCCTGTGCCGTGAAGTTTTAAATCGGAAATCTAATTTCCAAATCGATAACGATTTACCAAAATTTTCACTCACTTGGCACGTATATGTCCAACCAACCGTCAATACTCAAGCCTTCGTTCCTGGACTTGTTCTAAAAGTTTTCGGTTTCCCACTCAATTTTCCGAAACTTCAAAACTATGCGCATAAGTCGACCGTGTCTTTCGAAATGTAAAATCCAAAACGGGTTGTTTCAACCAGGCGCGGAATTCGTTACAGACTGCATTGCATTCTTCAGCTTCTTCAGTTACTTGCCTAAAAATAAATATTTCATCCTTTATTGAGGGATTTTTGTGAATATTTCGCTGTTCTTTGATTATTTCTAGGTGTTGTTTTAGTTCTGAGTTATTATTTTTGATAATACTTTTTGTGTGGTATTTAACAGCATAATGCCTCTGTAGTTTTGGGTTTATTCTTATTTCTTTTTGAAATATTGAAATTGTTTTCCTGATCTTCCATTCTCTTAGTATTCTTGCCTCTTTTAATATCTTATGAAATAGTTTGTCTAATTCGGTATACAACCGTGTTCCTCCGTATTTAACCAATTCATTTCGAATATTGTCCCTATATTGCTCGGTTTTTCAGTTGTTGAGTTGTATTGACGATTTCTTCCTGTGATATCATTATGTCTTCTCCATCGATAATATTTCATGTTTACTCTTCCCTTTCGTCGGTTTTAGTTCCATATACGTAGTTGTTTAAAGTATATATCCCATTCGTTTGACGTTCTGGTGCGTTCTTTGTAAAGTAGAAGTTAAAGTTTGTTGGAAATTGTTCATATAAAAATGTAGGTAAAGATTACGCACAGTAAAAAAAAGCATTTCTACATTAAAATATGGATAGTACTTGCCAGAAATGTGTTCTACTATGCAGACTAAACTAAACCATGAGAAGTTTTATTCAATGAAATAAATGAAACTTATAGCTACAAGATTGTCTTAAATTTACATAAGAAATGCACTTTTTTTAGTTTGGTATTTGATTTCAATAATTTTATTATAGGCTGACTCGCATAAATTTCTTTGCCATTCACGAAGAATAAACGAGAAAGAGGAATTTTATTGATCGTTTCTAGCTTGACTTCGTGCATCAGGCCAGAAGCGCATATCGAAATATAATAAAGTTCCGGCAATATCTCGCAATAAAATGCCAAAAAACATGTAAGACGACCCACTGGAGACTGTCTAATACCTTCATATACACCCCCAGCTTCTAAAGCACTCCAACGAATAAGCGGGGAAGAAATGTAATGTGGTAGAAGGCAGTTTCGGTCAAGAGTCAATAACGATCAGTTTACACGTCTCAATATAAGGGCTCACTAGAGTCCAGAAAGTAATGAATATTATCGATCAGTGGAAAACTCACATTGGTGATAATTGACGTCAGCTGAATGGCATTCAGTTACAACACACGTCAAGAGAGAAGTGCATTTCTGCTGGATAGCCATAAAAGTGTGCCTTTTATAGGCTTTGCAGAAAAATCCCACCAGGCCATGTGAACTGGAGCGCTTGTTAGATTGTTACATAAAAGGTCGAGTTATTCTTCTGTCGCATGCAGTATCTGATATGAAATATTGTCTGCTTGGAGCAGGTATTCACTTCACCGTGAACGCGGGCAATTCTTCTGATTTACGTTATGGTTTGTTTGTCCGGGCAATGAAGGAGTAGATATTTTCTTGGAGATTTCAAAAGCTGCGTTTTGTGGAATTTCAAGGAGATTTAGTAAAATTTCCATCAGCACTGGAAAAATACACATATATTTTAAATTTTCTAAGGAAATATATATTAATATATAGTTTTGTATATACATCCTCATTCTGGAACTATACTACATTCACCGAACCATTGACGTGTCCACAAACATAGACATACCACTTGGAGCTTTAAAAAGGTCTGATTAGCAACCAGTCACGAAAGCACCTTAGAATTCACTAAATGGATGCAGTCTAGGTGATCGAATGGCGGTTATCTGATCAGTTTTGTTATTCAATATCCAGTCAGTTGTACTTTGCGAGATCAACCGTACACTTCTATTACTAAAATTAAAATAAAGAGGTCTAGTAGAATGATAGCGCAAGGTCTTGATGGCCATAGGTGCACAGCTCCCCCTCCAATCCAATTTTCTCTCTTCTAAAGTTTTTGTAGTATATGAGTTCTACATCTCCAACAACCTAGATGCTATTTACTGCACTGTTGTTTGGACATTTTTCCTCGTCGCTTAGCAATACACCATTTAAAGAGATGGATTCAGAAGAAATTGATCATCATCATCATCATCTGACATGGAGCTAACTCGTCTGAAAAAAAATGACAAAATTGCAATCTTCTCTAAAGGCCATTTTCGTGCAGTATTTATATCAAGCTAACGTGTTATGTGGTCGTGAATTAGAGGTCAGCATGTTAAACTTCTACGCTGAAGGCCTGAGGTTCAATTCCCAGTACTGGAACATCAGATTTTTAACAGTCGTTCTCCCTCCCAAGGCAATGTCAAACCAGCCAGGTATTCTGTCTAGTACATCTTCTCTCGAGTGAAAATGTTTACTTTCGCATTTGTGTTAAGCTGTAGGTCCAATATGTTTGTGGTATTAGTAAAGCTCACAACACAAGCATAGAAGAGACGATCGCTACGACTCGTGCAACACAAAGCACTCGGAAAAGAAAGACGTGATAATGTTGAAATATATTTGCTTGCAGAATTGTTCTAACTGAATTTCTACTAATATCCACTGTTACGGGCCAAACGAGCTTTTTCGCCGACCCGCAACAGGATAGTTGGAAAAAGGCCTGCAGCTTAGCTCAGAGGAGTAGGGGGTGTTCACGGAAATCGCTTACGGGATGAAATCTTCCTGGTTGTGTACAGAGTAGATCACAATTAGCGGGCGCCACCTTCCCAATACAGCTGATTGCAGGTCCTCGTGGAAGGCCGAGAAGCAAGCAGCGTATGGGAAATAACTCACCTTTATTGTGCCTCCCTTCTGTTTATAAAGCTTGCAAAATTCATGCACTCACAAATACAAAATACACAATAATAAAAGAGGCGCTGAATTTTAAAACACATATAATTAAAGTATTGGAAACGACGATACAAAAATGACGGCAAATGGCGTTTTTATAGTTACATATTACAAACGATTGATTTGAATGTTCAAGAAACAAACCCGTCGCTGCTGGCGCACGATATTTATCTTCTTCAAACAACTACGTGGCCAGAGGCGTCGAGTTTACAAGCATAAAACAATATAAAAGAAATTACTCTTTACAATTAGTAGTGCAAACAAAGACAATCGGCTACTGAAGGTCGCTTCTTGTTTCAAAAAAAAAGGTTCAATTACGTTGAATTTTGCAAGTTAGCGCGTAAAAGACTATTTTCACAACACACAAAAAACTAGTTCTTTACTTTCGCTTCCGATGAGTGGGATAGAGGGATAGGCACAATTTCGTTCACGAGATGCGGGAAAATTTCCAGGCACGCCCCTGTAGACTGGATGGAATGGAGTCAACATCAAGGGCCAAAACTTCGATGCGTTCGTCGCACCGACGGTACCACCAGAGGGACAGGAACTGGGCTCGATATTAATCCGCCAAAGGCGATCGGCAATTTTTTACAATAAATTGCCTTTCCAGGGATAAAATCCAGTGTGTTTCTAAATCCGACACTTGTCGATAGTTCTGTGTTCACCCCACGGTAAAACAGCGAAACGAAAATCACACATGATGGACATTCAATCGAAAACCCAAGCCGCCCCTGCAGCACTCGACTTATTTACGGCCCCCCCCCCC
>JABXWE010034271.1:0-17384 GCA_014611495.1 Limonius californicus
ATAAGTTAATTTTCTATTAGATCATCTAAATCAAGGTTCATATATCACAGCAACATATTATATATATATATATATATATATAAATTTAAGGCAAATTATATACAAGAATGTACCATGTAAATACGAACTAGTTACAGGTAAAGGTGGTTTCCGTAATAAGTACCTCAGTAGGTATTTAGGTACAAAGAAAGTACCTACATACTTTTACCTAGGTACATCCGAACACTGGTTTTAATACTGAACGATCAGGTTTGCTCCCCTGCCGACCGAATGGTATATTTGGACAAGAGAAAGGAATTTCGCGTTCAAGAATGCGCACTAATAACGGCTCAACGTTCACCAACCACCAACTGTCACATCAACAAAGGATATGCAATGGTCAAGTCCTATTAGCTATTTGTGGAGCAGATTTCAGTAAATGATGTACCATTAAAGACTCGACATCATCCTAGTCAGGATACCACAGTTAGCTTTTGGCAGTAACTTATTTAAACGACCTAACACACGCTCCTTAATTTAGTTAACCCTATTCTAACGTATCTGATAGCCAAATCCACAAAATCGTCCAAAACCATAGTTCACCCCAGAGCTCACACAACCTCCCTTCTTGATACATATTACAATAAACGAAGGATTGGATATTATATATTAATATAAAATCGCATTTGCTCATGAGATGACTGTGAAAGAGAAATGTTGGAACGAGGTAGGCGCTAGGTATGTCGACTCCGGAGCGATTCCGAATCGGAACAAGTATTTGAAAGAGATATACGTATGTATACACAGATCGTAACTACTACTGCAAAATACTGCTATATTATATATCTCTACTTTTGATATTACATGTACAGGCTATTCTAAGAGCCAGGGTTAATTCAATTGCGGTTTCAAAGGACTAGACACTTATTGTGGGACACCCTGTATCTAGATAATGGATTCGCGTGAAGTTTGGCAGTAATGTGACGGCTCTCGTGTTAAAGATTGTCAATGTTGCCAATTGTAATAAACTTCAAACCGTTTTTACGGAAATTTACACGAAAACGCATGTTTCTGCGGATGTGGTGTAAACGGGAACTATAGTGCACACCGCTAAAATTGTAATCATTGAAAAGTTGCGCGAATATATAATAAAAATACAATTTCCGTACAGTTTTGATAATTAAGCATTTCATTTTAATTAACCCATCGACCTATTTTAACCGCACGCAAACCATCCTCATTGAATTGGAGGCAAACAAGCCGCCACCGAAAACGCAACTTTACCTTATTGTACTATTCATTATTCAACATTAATTTACTTAAAGGTAAAACACGCACATAGTGTAAACGTTAGTTGTAATTGAGTATTTATACTTTTACCTTGTATATTTCTGTAGAGTTTATCAGCATGGCTGGCCCAAAACCTTTGGTTTTCTGCGGGCCTTCTGGATCTGGAAAGAGTACATTGTTAAAACGTTTACTTGAAGATTTTCCTAATAGATTTGGGTTCAGTGTAAGCCATACAACTCGAAAACCACGAAACGGAGAGGAAAATGGAGTGCACTATCATTTTGTTGACGTACAACAAATGCAAGAGGCAATAGCAGATGGGAAGTTCATTGAATCGGCCACCTTTAGTGGAAACATATATGGCACTAGTAAAGAAGCTGTTGAAGTTGTCCATAAATTAGGAAAGGTAGAAGTAAAACAGATAATACTATATAACACGGTTGGTTATTTAATCATGTTCTATATGATTACCGTAGAATTATTATTGCAATTTACTCCTTGTTAATTATTTTTAAACGATGGTTTTACATTTGATTAATAAAAATGTAAGCATCGTCAAAACTTTAGCACAGGCAAATTGCCTACATAAAAGTCTAGCTTTATGGGCTATATCGGAAAATTTCTTTTATTGTTTTAAGTGCGAGAATGTATGCTACAAAGTGGTGTGTCAATTTTGAACACTTCCTATTATTTTGACATGCTGGGTAAATAATGTTAATTTCTTAAATAGAACACCCTGTATATGTTTATATATTTGAAATCGGTGCTAAAAATAGTGTATGCTAGTGTGCCTAAAACAACATTTTGGCACAAATATTTTTTTACATAATAAAATTATATTTTGCTGAAGCAGTAGGGTATGACGTAGGAAAAATCACCAATAATTGGTAGAAGACTGCAAAACAAATGCTACCTGCTTTTAAAAGTACACCAATGCTAAATTGTTGAGAACAGAATTTTTTTACGGAAATAATTTGTATTGCTTAGTTGGAAACTACAATGAAGCAGCTTTACAATGATGCGCCATGCACCGGGCCGACAAATGTAGCCCTAAGCTAAACTTATTTGAGTTTGTAGCTTCAATAGAAATTTAATAAAATTTAAATATATGTGCATACCCTTAAAATATTTAAAAATTCTGGTCGGTTATAAATGAGAGTTTATAACCCAGGAAAAAGATTTATTAACCCTCGCCCATCGAGGCTCATATTTTGGTGTTGTTAAGTCAATTTCGAAACACCAAAATGCCTATGCACCTAATAGAAGCTTGCACATGGTAATACTTGTGTTTTTTACAACCAGCTGCAGTTATGGACCTGCATACTAAAGAGAGCTAATAAATTCGAATTCTAGACTTAACGCATTTATTTTTCTTACAAATAGCGTAAAAATTACTTTCAACACAATTTGCATTCTTTTATTACAGTAACATGTCTGACAAATAAATTTAAAACAACTATCACACTTATTTAGTATATTTGTTTTCATTGCCTACACGGACCTTCCGTGGTATGCCGAACATTTTTTCCATGAAATTTATTCTAAAGCGTCTTCATAACAGTTTCGAGGAATAAGCCTAAAACGGTACTTTGGAGGACAGTGGAATTATTTATAAAAAATGTTCGGATCACTTCAGACTCGGTTTGCAGCATCCGAGAGTTAAAGACAACAAATATTCTACATAAGTAATGAAACAGAAATACTATGAAATTAAAGAAGTTAAACATAAATATAGCAAATATTTATTCAAAACAATAGGTATATGAAAACGGTTTCTTCTACAATTTTTGTAAAACAAACTCTTGCCATTAAGTCATCAAACTTCAGACTTCTAAGTTTATCGCTTTCCGAATATAATAAGCTTCAAACAGAAAGTTTATGCTGAAGTATAGTACTACGGCATTCATTTTTTACTTTTTGCAGTCCACTAAAGGCTCTCTCTCTCCTGAGAAATTAGTAATGATAAGGGGAGGAATCTTCTAAATATCGTTTTGACATTGGGGAACACCGATTAAATTTTATCTGTAATTATTATATAAATTTTGAAAACTTAGTTAGTTTTTATGTATAATATAAACTGTTTAATGTCCTCAAATATTTCAGAGTCTATACCTCCAGGCATCCTTGCAATAATATTTTCACATTTAAACTATTGCCTGATTAGTCTTCTTCTCTTCTTCTTCCGTCTTCTAATTAGGCTTTCGCCTGTTCCTTCTTCGGTTTCTTGCCTGTTTATGTCACGTTCAGGTTATCGCTCCACCTCTTCCGTGGCCGACCTTGATTTCTGTGGCCTCTTGGTGATTTGTCTCTGGCTATCTTCACTTGGTCATCCTATTAATGTGCTCGTTCCATTCCCTGACCAGTCAAATTAAAAAAAAAAAAAAGTTTTTACAGATATTTTTGTAAACTTACTTCTCCTTTTTGAATTACTACCGAAAGCATCCGCCTTAATTCTAAATTTATCCCTTGCCGGAAGATCATCTTTGACAGATGCATTTCCAAAATTTATTTGTTTTCTTCTATGTATTGGTATTTTTTTCGTTGCTTTATGATCGAAATACATAAACACATTGCTTTCGAATTTCTTTCAAAATTGTCAACTTCATTTCTCAGTTTTTCTATGCAGTTTGTTAAATATACATATAATTTCGAACAAGTATCTAACAATTTTGCTAGTTCTATAAACTTTTTCTAGTATCATTCCATAAATTATAAATTAATAGCTGTGCTTTATTGTGTGGGAGATTTTTAATTTTTATTTTGGAGAGTTACATAATATTTTGTTTTAATTTGATAGCATTATTGGATATTAACCAAATTTGTGAGGCCCTTCCAAATGACTAACCCTAAGCTAAAACTTGTCTAGCTTATGTAAATCCAGCCCTGGCCATACAACCTATTTTCTTTCTTTCTTTCTTCAGATTTGATTTAGAAAAGCAATATGTAGTGAAATAAGTTGCTGAATTAGGTGACCATTAACAGTGTTGTTGGTAAGCTTACACATAAAAATAACCAAAACAATAATGTATTGTCAACACCAGTCAAATTAGTTGGTTTTATATTGTTACATGGTATCATTAGTAGAGCAGAAGTATGTGTAAGAGAAAGAGACAACCATTTTGAGCATTTGTTATAAATCATTCAGATATTTTATTATTGTTGTTATTTTTAAGTTTTCTTACCCTCCTTTTTAATTTTTTTAAATAGTTAAGTTATTATTAGTGGTTAAATTTTTGTTAATTCGTTAATTACATTCCTTATTTTTTATATTCTGTTTCTACTTGCTATTAAGTAATCACATTCAATAATTGAAATAAACCTAGTAAGTACCAATATTTAATAAATACATTCAAAATATTTCAACAGTATCTTAATATAAAGGTATTAATTTGATAATTGTTTTTGTTATTCTTACATATTTCTAAGGCTACAAACACTAATAAGTAACCTAATTGATCAATTTATTTCGCCACATTCCAATTCAAATCTTAAAGGAAACGAAAGGGGTTGTAACTGTTCTGTACTAGCAGTACAACTCATATGAAGTTTTAACTGTCTTAACAAATTTGGAGCAATAATTTAGTTCTATAGTTTATACCAGACTTAGAGTGCAGTGTTAGTCTTACCTGGCATGTGGTTGTCAAATCTCTGATAGTGTTATATTCACTCTGATAGTGTTATATTCACTCTGAAGATGCAAGCTGCAATGTCTTGCGAAACGTTAATTTGTATGGGTTCACAAACAGCTAACAGGCATAAGCCGATTAAGTATTATTGTCCTGGCAAACAAAATACATCAAGTTCAAATCCTTTTCCGCCCCAAGGTTTGATTAATATAAGCACACGGCCCTGTTTAGGCAGGCAGGGCCTACGAACAAATATGGCTCAAACTTCTAGAGCAAATGCTTGTAAAGGCAGACTAGCTACAGGTCAGGCCTTACGTGATAATGCTGGGTGTAGTTCCCAAATGACGACGCGGTCTAAGCCGAAAGTAAATTGGAATATTAACAATTCGAGAAACCGCGAAAGCCTCAAAGAATATAGTCTGTACAGTGTCATTCTGGAAAAATTGGGTACATCGGGATCAGAGTTGACATTGCTTGATCTTACTACACATTAATAATAATACGTTTATTTAATAATCAATTATCAAATAATATTTAGGCTTTTCTAAATTTTAAAGTACCTACTGCAAATAAAATTGAAATTAAACCAACATTCATCCAACTAATTTGTGTAATTTTTGTAATTTATTTATTAAGCAATTATGGCGCTCATTTAATAATCATTTATCAAATAACATTTAAGAAAGCAAATTTCTTTGCTTACAAATAGTATTGTTATTGAAGGCCCCCACAGTTAAATCTTCCTCCGGGGCAAACGCAGGTATGTTTGTACCGGCAACGCTGGGAAAGTTTTCTCCGTTTAAAATGCATTGGGCTATGCTGTCCATACTGCACTCTAAGTATGGTACAAACAATAATGCACTTTTAAAAGCAGCTAGCATCTGTTTCACGCTTGTTGGGTATTTTTCGTAAGTAATTGCCTAATTTAGCAAAAATAATTAATTATTTGAAAAAATATCTGCGTCAAAATGTTGATTTAAATACATTTTTTTTTTTTTTTTTAATATTTATTTGCAAATTTACAATCTACTCAACTACAGAGTATTAAGTAAATATGTTGACATGGTTGCTATTTGACATGAGTTGGGCACCATCCACTGATGGGTCTCCAGGATTCACTCAACAAGGTCTTCCGGCCACTGTCTTTTGAGTCTTCTGTTCTCGATCTGGTGAGAGTAGAGGTCGGCAATGAATTGATTGGTGTGATTTAAGGTGCGTTCACGGCTTTTCGTGGCAGAGTTCTTGATGACATCAGAGATGAAGGGAATTCGGAGGTCGTTATGAAGGGTCTGGTTGCTGATATACCATGGAGCGTTGGCCAGAGCACGCAGCGTCTTCGATTGATAGGATTGTAAAATTTTGGTATTTGAGGGTTTGCTGCATCCCCATAGCTCAATACCGTAAGTCCATATAGGTGTTAGTATGACTTTATACAGTAACAGCTTACTTTCTAAGTTCAATTGGGATTTACGCCCAATTAGCCAATACATATTTTTTGTCTTCAGATTTAATTGCTGTCTTTTAGCTTTTATATGTGCTTTCCAGTTCAATTTTTGATCCAGGTGGAGTCCTAGGTATCTCACCTCAGTTTTTATTGGAATAGGTTGGTTGAAAATGTAAACTTGCGGACAAACTGCGCGTCTAGTGGTAAATGTAATTTGTGAGGATTTACTGCTGTTTACTTTGATCCTCCAACGATTGAGCCAAGTTTGGAGGAGGTTTAGATGAAGTTGTAACTTATCAGATGCGTTGTTAGGGTTGGTATCTGATGACATTATTGCAGTGTCATCTGCGAAGGTAGCGATTAGGGAATTGTTTGTGGTTGGGATGTTTTCGGTATAGAGAAGGTATAGAAAGGGGCCGAGGACACTTCCTTGCGGAACACCAGAGTTTATGGAGTGGTAGTTTGAGAGAGTATTCTCGAATTGGACTTGGAAATGCCTGTCAGTTAGATAGGATTTTAGGAGGAGGTAAATTTGATGGGGTAGCTTTCTTTTTATTTTATATAACATTCCGTAATGCCATACTTTATCAAAGGCTTGCTGGATGTCTAGGAATACTGAAGCACACATTCTTTTTCCTTCGAGATTTTCCTTAATAAAGTTGACTATTCTGTGGCATTGTTGAATGGTTGAGTGACCTTCGCGGAATCCAAACTGGTGCTGTGGAATAATTTCATCTATTGGTATTATTTCTTTGATCCTGTGTAGTAGTAATCGCTCAAATAGTTTCGATAGGAGGGGTAACAGGCTTATTGGTCGGTATGAGCTAGTTTCTTGCGGGGGTTTACCAGGCTTGGCGATCATGGTTATTTGTGCATATTTCCACTGAGTAGGGAAGTGGGCGATAGCAAGCATACGGTTGTATATCGTTGCAATGAGAACTATAGCTTTTTTTGGGAGATGCTTTAGTACGTTCCCCACTATAAGGTCATAGCCAGGGGCTTTATATGGGTTGGTTAGTTTTATTTCTCTGTAGACTTCTGCAGGTGATACTGGTCTCAGAGGTAAAGATAATTGACCGGGTGAGTTGAGATATTCTTCTATTTCAGCCTCAAAATTAGGGTCATTAGATGGCAGTGGTGTAAAAACTTGCGCGAGGTGTTCTCCAAATAAGTTTGCTTTTTCTTTTTTTGATCGAGCCCAGCTTCTATCAGGTTTTCTTAGGGGAGGGACTGATGTGACAGGCCTTTTGAATTTTTTAGTCGCTTGCCAGATAGAGTGGTCTACTGGCGATAGTTTAGATATATAGTAGGAAAATGTATCATTTCTATTTTCTTGAATAGCGATATGTAGTCGGTGGTTTAAATTGTTTAGGATGGTTTTGTCTCGAGGATTTCTAGATCTTTGCCATTTAGCACGAGCTCTGCGTTTTTCTACAACTAGTTCTCTTATATGGAGTGGTATGTTTTGGCTTACAGGTGCTATTTTATTTTCAATCGGAGTTGCTTGCCAGGCTGCTTCTTGAATAAGGTTGGTGAGGTACTCTGCAGTTTCGTCAATATCTTCAGATGCGTGCATTCTGTGAGCTAGGTTGATATTGTCGTTAATGAAGAGTTGGAACTGTTTCCAGTCTGTCTTTGCGTTACAAAGTTTTGGCGGTGGTGTTTTCTAAATGACATTAGTACTAAGAGTTATTATAATTGGGGTGTGATCTGATTCTAAATCATAGTTGTTTTCAATTTTGCTGAATATATTGGAAATGCCTTTGGTGATTGCAAAGTCTAAAAGATCCGGGATTTTGTTTAGGTCCGTCGGCCAATAAGTTGGTTCTCCGGCAGACATAACGTTGAGATTATGGTTTTGGGTTGCTTGGAGAAGTGATCGCCCTTTAGGTGTAATTAGTCTGGAACCCCAGGCAGTGTGCTTGGCGTTCCAGTCTCCTGCTACCAGAAAGCGAGGTTCGATTTGAAGTAGAAATTCTTGATATTCTTCAGCTGAAATGGCATGCCTAGGAGGAGAGTAAATGGCTCCAACAATTAATGGCCAGGGGAATAGGTTTACTTTTACTAAAGTGCTTTGTATTTTGTTGGTTATATACGGTGGTAACATGTAGTGGTCTATTGCTGTTCTGATGATGACTGCGGAACCTGCGTGAGCAGTTCCGTCAGGATGATTTGCATAGTATATGTTGTAGTGTGGAATTTTTATTACTGTATACGATGTAGTTCGACTTTCGGCTATCAGAAGTATATCAATTTTGTTGTATTTTAGAAATAGAGTTATTTCGTGCACATGATTTTTCAGTCCGTTTGAATTCCATGCCGCTATTCTTACTGAGGAAGCCATTACTTAGCTAATTTGTTTATGACTGTTGTAAGCATGGTTAAAATCATGCTGTTTTGGTTTAGTAATTGTGAGAACATATTTTTAAATTCATTTAGAAAAGTGGTCATTTTGTCAGCTAACTCATCATTGTTGTTTATTCTTCTTGCTGCGACATGTGAGTAATCTGGAAAGTTTGGAGGGGTGTCAGTCAAGGGTTGCTGATTAGTTGAAGTGTATGCTGCTGGGTTTATTTTGTTTGGGGTTCTCATGGTTAATTGCTTAGGCATGTTTCTAGCTTTTAAGTCTCTATAGATAGTGCATCCTCTATAATTAGCGGGGTGATTGCCATTACATAGGGCGCATTTCGCGGGAGTATCCCTAGTCTTTTTACAAATTTTGCTATCGTGTGGTCCTCCACATTTAACACAGTTGTAAGACTTTGTGCAGTAGGTCTTGGAGTGACCATAAGCTTGACAGCGTGTACATTGAATTATGCTGTTCTTGATACGAGGTGCTTCTACTCTTATTTTAGTTCTTTGTAGAAACTCTACTTTATATATTTCTTTATTGTTAGGTTTTGGTTCGAGGTCAATGAAAAACATTGGTAGTGGATCTTTACTTACTCTATGTCTGATGTTTATGATGTTTCTAACGAAGTGGCCTAGGCTTTGTAGTTCATCCTTGATGTCTTGAATAGGGATTGAGTGGTGTAGATCGCGTAGAACAACTCTGTAAGCTCTTTCTTGTTTGATTTGATAGGTGTGGTGGACTATTCCTTCATCAAGTAAATGAGTTTTTAACTTCCTATATGCTTCAATGGTTTGCGTATTTATCTTTACTGTGTTATTAGATAAGGATTTAGAGTAGAATCTTTCCTGTTCGATGATTTTGCTTAGGTTATCAGTCATAGCTTTGAAGTTTGTAACTCCGTAAATATATATTGGTGGAGGACTGGGGTCCGAAGATTGTGTTTCAGTTTTGTTTTCATTTAAAGTGTTGTCAGTATTAGCGTTGTGTTCTGTTTCAGAGAGTATTTGAAATCTGTTTGTTGTGGCTGTTGGTGACATGTCTCTAACTGTTTTGTTTTGTAACATTCTTTTTCTTTTTTTAATAATAGTTTGCCAGGGGTGTTTGTTATTATCAACCTCTTGAGCTTTGTCCATTTCTTCGTCTTCGTCACTTTCATTGTTATGGCTAAATTGTACAGGTTGAGAGAAAGCTGTGTGAGTGCTATTGGAGTTTGTCAAATTTAAAGGTGGGACTTGATTTAAGAAGAGATTTTGAGATTGTGGTATCGATGTTTGGGTTTGGTACAATTGACCTGGGTAGGGATTTGGTTGAGATTGACTTATCTGATATATGTAGTTTGGCATCGGCTGAGATTGATTTTGCATTGCGGACATCGGTTGAAAATTATTCCAATTGTTTGGATAATTGTTGGATGACCCGGGTATATTCCCGGACGGAAACATTTCACTACATTAATGTCTGTAAAACACAATATAGTTAAGCGGATTAGTATTTGAATTTAATCTGTGCGCCGATAACAGAGTTATCGAGCGCGTGCACAAGCGATAATCACTCGGCCGTCTTTCAGAGATAGGAGAGCGGCGATAGACACGTCTTTATTCTGTGAAAGTCAACCGAGAACGATTTAAATACATTAACATACACTATTTTGTAGCTCTGATTTCAAATATATAAAAATATACAAGATGTTACATTTAAATAGAAATGATATTTGTCAGTGTACAAAGACAGTAAACGGTATTTAAAATTGACACACTTCATTTTTTATCCTGCTTACCCATATCTAAAACAAAAAAGAACAGGATTTTATTAATAACTGTGTTATAACATGCAAAGTAAATTCCAAATAGCTTGTATAATCTTTAGGAAATTATTAACAACACCATGTGTATAATATATAGGGGAGTAGTTTTTCTTTCATAACTAATAAGTCATATAATCATGTCTCTTACAGTTTATTGCATATTATAATTGAAAGAAAATTTATTATTACATTGATAATAACATAATGGATTTATAAATACATAATGCATTTATACCTATCGTAGGTTTGCTTGTTGGATATTGATGTTCAGGGAGTGATGCAAGTGAAGCAGACCTCCTTCCAACCATGGTATGTGTTTGTTAAACCACCATCTATATCATCCCTAGAAGAGAGACTGCGGGCTCGTAATTCTGAAACCGAAGAAAGTTTGTCACAGCGTCTACAGAATGCGTCTAAAGAAATGAATTATGGTATGCTATTGGTTTCATACACCTTATTTTCCTTTATAACATATTTTTGTAACAGGTGAAACTCCTGGGAATTTCGACATTGTTATTGTAAATGATGATCTAAATGATGCTTACAGTCTGCTGAAATCTTTTGTGGAAACTAAAGTGTTGAAAGGCGTCGAATAAATTGATGCATGTAATTTCTTACGTATCTATAGATCATTTTTTTTTTATTTATTCTGGTGTATAAATTTTGCAGATAATTTTTACCTACGCAACATTCAGAACTTGAAAACATTTTATCAATTGTTATTTAAAAAAGAGCGCCATCTGTGTTAAATTTGAACTGTACCTTATATCTCATCTGTTGCATATGAATTTAGGCTCGTTACTATTTCAAGTAATTGCTGTAACATATGTTTGTGACCGGTTACAATCACCCATGGTTGTTATACACTTATATAAACACTAATTTTGTGGTTAATGTGCATACATAGGAATTTATAGTATGACATGTTAATAACTACTACATTCCATGAGTGCTGTAAGTTTTAACTGGTAGTTGTGATAAATAATGTATGAAATTAATACATAATGACATTGTTTGCATGTACTTGTAGAAAAGTTACATTTGAAATATCAGGATTTGAATAGCATCCTCTATCAATAATAGTGAATACAGTATACAGTGTAATTTTATGAAATAAATGTTAGAAAGGAGTTTCTAGTATGTACTACCGAACGATCTTATCTTAGTCTGTAGTATCTTGTACCTGAACTGCTGTATTATATAAAAAATTGTTAGAACTTCTAAATTAGTAGGTGATACTATATTTTTTGCATTATAGACGTTAGCCAATAATTATATTTGTTTATGTAATTAATTTACTATATTACATTTATATATGTGCAAAAAAATGTCCCATAATATTTTTATCAATTTTAAAAAATACTTTTTGTACCTTATGACATATACATCAATAATGACTGAACGCTTGCAGCTCAATAAAAATAATTTTTTATTTCTCCAAAATAGAGAATTTTTGGTAATTTTGTTGATATAATCGTGAAGGTTTGTTAATTTTGATTCGTTTCTTATTTAATTGAATGACGTTAAATATGTTTCAATAGTAATTATGACTGAATGAAACAAAATTGTAAATCAACTTTGTATGTATCCACATACTTATTTATTTATAGCTAATTATTATGCAAGCCTGAACACCACTAGCAATTTGTACAGGAATTTGAGAATGTAATTTCACATCAAAATAGTTTTCATAACTGTCCCAATAATTACAATTTGCTAATTTACCAAAGAATAATGTTTCTTTACAATAAATGCTTATTTGTACCATTGGCTCTATCCCCTGTATTAAACAAGCTTTTAGTCATGTATTGTTAAGATTTTTATTTTAAGTTCTGTACAAATAGGCTGTCGTATACAAATCATGTTTTATGAAATGTATTTATTAACTGATTTTATCAAAAAGGCAATTTTTAAATATCAGCAATAAATAGTGACACACTTATTGATTTAATTATTTATAGTTATCATTTCCTGAATCCCGCAAATCACTTCATTAATTTCTATTGATATAGGCATTATGTGGTACATTATTTCATTCCATTATATTTTATCCGTTCCATCAATGGCTATTTGACAGTTTCTTCTGCAGCCTGATAACATTTTCGAAAATTACTACCTACTTTTCCATCGATGTTGATTGTTGTTTTTCTTTGATTTGGAGCTTGTGTCCTCTTTAGTTTAATTAAGAGAATTCTCACAAAGAGTTGTGATGCAGGAAGACCTTCAGTAGCAATCAACCAATTTTGTATCGTACTGTAATTTAAATAGTATGAGACAACAAACATCGAGTGGTTGAAATTGAACTTTCTGTTTATCGATGTTGGGAATTTTTTAACACGGGGGCGGGGTTTGCGCCTCCTGAGTAAATAGTTTAATGTCAATTTCACCATGAATAGGCTGTTACATACATAATCTTTGCACCGAATTTTATTATAGTGCACAGCTGTTTACGGATGTGAGAAATTTTTTAATGCTAGGGGTTGAGTTTACACCTGTTACATACATAATTTTTATACTGAATTTCATTAGATTGGAAAGCCGTTTATAGAAGCTGTGAGTTTTTCAATACTGAGGTGGAGTTTGCACCGTTTTAACCTTTACATAATTTAATACCATTTCCACCATGGATAGACTGTCACATCGATAATCTCTCTAGCGACTTTTATTAGTGTAAAGCTGTGTATGGATGTTGGAAATGTTTTAATGCTGGAGGTGCAGTTTGAACCCCTTTAGCCGCTTAATAATTTACTGCCATTTTCTCCGTGGATAGACGATTACATACATAAACATTGTATCAAATTTTATTAGAGTGCAAAGCCGTTTAAAAAAATTGTGAATTTTTCAATATTAGAGTACAGTTTGCTCCCAATAATTTAATGCAACTTTCACGGTAGATGGACTGTTATATGCATAATCTTTGTACTAAATTTCATTAAGAGTGCAAATTCGTTTATGGAAGTAGTGAATTTTTCAATATTGAGCCGAAGTTTATACCCCCTTAGATTTTCAATAAAGTAATGCAATTTTTACTATGAATAGATTGTCACATAGGTAATCTTTCTATCGACTTTTATTAGAGTACAAAGCTGTTTATAGATGTTGAGAATTTTTTTATTCCTGGAACTAGAATTTGCACCCCCTTAGTGTCTAAACTCTAAATAATTTACTACCACTGTTACCGTGGATAGACATATACAATATATACATAATCTTCGTAACGAATTCACTAGAGTGCGAAGCCGTTTATGGCAGTGGAAATTTTGGAATGGAGTTTACACCCCTTTAGCATCGAAATCATTTATAGTCTCTAGGACATCAAATTTAGAAGCTCTATTTGTTCTTTCATTAAAGGTATATTTTTTAATGAATGTTTACAAATAAGCCCTGCCACGCACTGGCAATTATGGTGGACGATTACATAGTATGATCACTTAAAAATTGCCCTTCACTTCTGGTCCCCGCGCACTGGTCGAGTATACAGTTGCTATATAGCTCTAGTACGAATTGGATCTCATAGAAGTTGGGCGTGTTTGTGCTTTCGTTATATAAAAAAGCAAAGAAAACGATTTTTTTGAGTTCATAAAATAATAAGCCAACTGCCACAATTCAAAAATCACCGCATGCTTTCCATTTCAACAATTAACCAGTTGCTTTGAAAAAGTTGCAGCAGGCCTACATGTCACATTATGTTAATAGTTAATATATTTAAACAGACACTTTAGGGATGACTATTACGTTTTGTAACCTGATAATGTTCAAACGGTCTATAAAACTATTTTTTATTTAGTAAACTAATCTCAGAAACTTAGTACTTATTATAGTAACTCTGTCAATTCCTCTCTTCTTCAGGTCAATTTTAAATTACAGTTTTGAAAAAGAAATAATTCTTTTGATAGAACCTTTTGGCACCATTGAACCAGTTACCATCTCTATGATTTCCTCTATCAAATACCACAAAATGAAATAACAGCATTTTTAGTTTTAACAATAATGAATTACAAAGTGCCATTGAAGACAAGCTTTATGGATGCGAAGTTAGTTCTATAAAAGTCAATCTAACACTGGTAAGGAATATTAATGTACAACATTTATAAACAACTCAAAAATTATACCACAATACAATAAAAATGTAAGAAACAACAGTTGCTATCCTGTGGGGTAGGTGAACGTATATATATACATCATAAAATAAAAATCGACATAAGAAGGGCAGATCCTGTTCGGATTGCATCTTCACCATAACACAATTAATAGAGAAGAGGAGAGAATTCAATCTACCTACCTACATGGCCTTTGTAGATTATAAAAAGGCTTTTGACAAAGTAAATAGAAGTAAACTCTGGAAAATTATGTTAAATTACGGAATCCCTCAACACCTTATTAAAATTATTCAGAACATGTATGAAGAAAACAAGATTGTTATTAATATGAGAACGGATAGGAAAGAGCAAAATAGCAAGAATTAGCTGTGGAGTATGACAAGGCTGCCCCCTTTCACCGTCGCTTTTTAATATATACATAGACCCGTGTCATTAAAGAATGGCAGGATACAATAAAAACACACTTTCAAACTCATAATTTTACCATGGACACCATTCTCTTGTCTGATGATCAGGTGATCCTAGCTGACACAGAGGACAAGTTACAGTATGCAATGGACAAATTAAACACAATCTCAAAGAAATATAATCTGGAAATATCAACTACAAAAACAAAAGTGCTAGCTTTTAAAGGTGACGAGCCAATAAGAGCCAAGATAAATATAGGAAACGAAACCGTGGAACAAGTCAGCTGTTTTAATTACTTAGGATACAACGTTACATACACCGAAAACAAAGACTATTACAATAAGATAAATAAATTCTAATATATGTGTGGAACTATTAAAAGATGCTTGAAAACCACCAGCAAAGAAACAAAATTAAAATTTTACAAAGTAATAGCCGTTCCTTCACTTTTATATGGAGCAGAAAGCTGGACGCTAACGCAAAAAGATAGAAAATTAATTGAATCTACAGAGATGAAGTTCCTAAGGCACGTGGCTGGTTACACAATGCTCGATCGCAAAAGAAACGAAGAGATACGCCAAGAATTAAATATATTTAATTTATCAGAAAAAGTTGACGAATACAGAAATAACTGGATAGAACATATAAATAGAATGGACGACAGCCGTATCCCTAAGAATCTTTTGCACTACAGGCCACGGGGGAAAAGAAGAACGGGACGACCTAGGAAACGCTGGAGAGATCAGTGAATGGGACCCGAACAAACCAGATAGGTTTAATTCTGGATGATGATGATGATGACATATGAATAACGAAAACGAAACTATTCCATACCAGAAGACATTTTTACGCTATTATAAATATTGTTAGTCGCTTGTAGTAAGTACTGACGCCATTGGAGTCGGTTTCTTAAATTTATTTTCATTTCATAGGAAAATTGACTAGCATAATAATAAAAATATAAATATATACTGGTGCATATTGGGTTGCCCAATTGTATTTAACTTCTAGCATTTCTAGCAACTAAAGCTTTTGCTTGCGATGTTGCTGTATTAGTATTAGACTCCCTTAAGTTTCGGTTCCAGAAAAACATTAAATTTAAGTATTATTGAAAGTGTGGTAGTAAAGTTTTATGAGGCATATAAATAAAACCACAAACTAAGGCCCCACCCCAAAAAAATTGTGTCGTAGCAAGAGCCCTCTGTAGTGAAAGAGCCAAACTGTATATAAAATTTGAACTATTTTCTACATTTCAAAAATACTCAAAATTTAACTACTGAGGCCCCCTATTATCTGTTGCACACTTGCACTTCAGTTCAGGGGCCCTCTTAAGAGAATATTTTTTTTACTAAATGATGTACGAATATTTTTCAGTATCATCTGTTTTCTAATAATAAATAGATACTTATACTATTTATGAATGTTTTGTTACGAATTAGACTTTTGCCGACCTTCCAGCTTCTTTCTTATTCCATTTTTATTTTAAATTCCTTCAACTTGAACAATTCAGTCAAGCATTGTAAGGTCGCCAATGTTGTCAACCATACGGTAATTCCTGTACATGTAGGGTATTTTCAACGAAAATACAGTGATGGAATTACCGTACGCAATAGACAGCCTAAGCCTTGACGTCACAGAGACGGGCGGAGCTTACACCGACTCCATACAATTTCGTTGATAACGGTAAATCCCCATAAGCAATTTTTCATTTAGTGTTTTCGTGGTTTATGTGATAAAATAAGACTTTTCAGTTGGATAGATTGGAACGTGCTATTTAAGTGGTTTTTATTCGTTTTTGTCCAGGTGAGTTAATTTATCATATTAATTCTGCTTTAAAACTTGTTGAGGTTATGTTTTAAATTATTTTTGTTGTTAATTTCTGTCATCTACTGATAGTCATGAGTTTTCGAGTATAATTAAATTAATTTTTAGGCCTTTAAGATATAGGACTGCTTCAGAATGGGTATGTGCTTTGTTCCGGACTGTAAACATTACTGTTCAAAGCATCCATATAAGTTTTTTTCGGTTCCCAAAAAACAAGACCGAGAGGAATAGATGGATTTCTCTCGTAAGGTAAAAGAATGATAACATTCACTTTTCAAAGATTTATGTTTTAAATTTATTTATTTACAGAAGAAAAGATAGAGGGGACCGCGGTAGAGTAATAGCCGCAGCGCTTGGCTTCGGAGTTATTCTACCAAAGTCGCTCAGATTCGAATCCTGAGCACTGCACTTTCCCAGGGTGTTTGTGGTGTCTGGGGCATGGGATTTTTCAAGGGTGGGGCATGTTAGACCTGTGAATAGCACGAAATGTGCTGAGCCGGGATAAGGTGGGAGGGATGGGAATCTTGGAGTTGCCTTCGGCAACTCCACGATTCTT
>JABXWE010034272.1:0-20337 GCA_014611495.1 Limonius californicus
ATTACCAATTACCCATTTAATTGATTATTTTGAAAATTAGTTGACTATTCAAATAATTTATTAAAATTCTCTTAATAAATTATTGCCGTGTTTTCATTCATTTTTGTTCGTTCTAACATTATCTGTAAATATCTGGAATTGAACTTTTCAATATTTCTATATTTTCTTCCGTTTTATATATCAACGATCTAATTCCCCTTTTTCAGCTTTTATAAATAAACGTCTCGTAAGTAACTTTACATATTTATTCCCGATTAGAGTTTTGGTGTCTACTTTTTTCATAAGACCAGACTGTTTTCTGCTTTCTACAGCCGATGCTTCGCAGCTTTCACAGGAAGTTTTCTGTATAATCACTCGTGCAGTTTTATGCACCGTGTTGGAACGCTCCTGCGAGCCTTCAAAGTGTCGCAGAAAAGACAATGAAATAGTATTGCAGTCACCGATAAACAATGAACTGCCAGCGGCTTGATCAACGGCGCTGTATATTGCAAAAAGTGCAGATGCAATTCAAACTGACACAACACACAATAATTATAATTAATGGACAGTTTTGTACATCTGTCACGAGCTCACCTTTATTAGTTTTAAAACGCAACGAGACCGCCGTGCTCGAACAAAAGCGGACAGGTAATACACGCCATTGCAGGAAAATGCAATCAAAGATTTCCTTAGAAGGTTGCAAGGATAATTGTTACAGGGAATGGTAAGCATTACCGCAGGTTCCGGCAATAGGCAAAGACTACAGAGAGCATAAATCATTCGCTAGGGTAATTTCGCAAACAAGGCTTGTTTTACGATCACTTTAGTGCAAATAACGAATATCCATTGCACCTGAAGGCACCTGTAACACTGCAGCATAAAACAATCTATAAAAGGTTGCAAAGCGACCGTGTGTTAAGTAAAAGTTAACAATTTGCTTGTTAACAGCAAACTTTTAATGGGTACTGAAATTCGCAAGGACATAAAAGTGAAGGCAAAAGTTTGAGATTTTAAAGGGGCAGAAGGGGTGGTTTTAATATTTACTGCTTTTTTGCGCGATGATTTCCAAATGTAATGGACTCCCTGGTGCATTAAAAATAATTACAGTCGGGAAGAAAACGCTAAATGTACCTATAAAATTTTTTGAAGCTGAAAAATAACTCTCAAACCTGTTTCGAACAGCGTAGGCTTATAATTAAAATAATAACATAGGACCGAGCACAATTAGTATTCGATGTGTGTGGACACAGACTTGAAAGGAATAAAAGGAGAGCGCGGTATAATTATCGCATTGCTGTGTACAAACATAAATACACTCGAATTATTAAATTGATAAGTGTTCTCTTGAAAGCCCTGCATTAAAATAGAAATAGATAAATCATATTGCATCGTAAAATACGTAATGAGCATCCTTTAGAGAAAAACATTAAAAAAGACTAACAAGACGTTAAATGTATTTTGGGGTGCAAGGAACCTAGCAACCGTTTATGTTAAAACTGTACATAACATTTATGTATTTACATGTTTTAGTCCGGTTCAATCCGGAAAGTATATATCGAATGTTATTAAGAGCATTAAGCAAAACCTTTTACACCTCAAAAAACATCAATGATTTGGTATAAGTTTCTATTGAAAACGCAGTTTAGCTCTGATTAATTCTGTAGGACAGTCAATAATTCAACTATATAATAGTGTAATGAATGAGTGAAATTAAATTGTTAAAAATAAATAACTAAAACCTTCATGAAATTTGTAAAAACAAGTTTACCTCCGTTACACAAAATTACTTTAAATACAATAAATTAAGTTAAACTGTATGTTAATTAATAATCAAATCTATCCGGCTTACTCTTATGTTTTGTTTTGGAACCCCAATTACTATTTTCAATCATAAAAATCTATTCGTTTTAATTTCACGTAGTAAAGAGAGGAAAATGTATTAGATGTCAGAAAAACTACTTTGTGAGAGAGAGTGCGGAAAAGAGAGACGATTCTTCGAATACGATACTCTCGAACAACTGTCCGGAATAGCACCAATTTTTGGAAAAAAAATATTTACACAAAATATCCTGACAAAACGCCCCGGAAAAGGTATCCTTAGAAAAATTAACCGTAGAAGAATACCCTGAAAAGTTGTTTGCGCCAACAGTTTATAGTTAGCAAAAGTGATTGTAAGATAGAGTCCCCTGGAAAAATGCTTTAATAATGTTCATCGGAAAAAACTGAAAAACATTTTACAGAAGAACTATTCAAGGGAAACGAGATAGGAAAACATACTCGACTTCTGATAAAAGTGTATTGGAAAATGTTACATTGAAAACTAGATTCCAAAAATGCCCCGGAAGCCCATAATACAATATTTCTGGAGCAATATTCTGGAAAAAATCACTACAAATATATCCATATCTATAATTATCTTCAATACAATAACAACAAAATTATTTCGATTGCCTTCGTTTGCAGTTTTATTTTACTTTGCGATGTACAATGGTAAAGTTATAAAATTAAGGTCAAACTGTATTTTTGGGAGGATATTACCTTGGAGGATATTTTATATCGGAAATTTGTTAAGGGTGTTTCCGAAACTACTTTTTATTTTCTTTCTTATTCGTCACAGTACCAACATTTACAAACGACTTCAAATTGTTTTGGCTCAATATAACTTCTATTACTATAAATGGCTCTAAACTGAAAATATAATTAGGCTATCGTGTGTTGATGAAATCTATACCAGCTAGCTTGTATGTAGTTCTTACGATGAGCATTTTTCAGTTTCGGATTAGCGCTTTATTTGCAAGCCACAAATTAAACGTATTACTGTCTTTGTTAGTTGCTCGCAGATTCATATTTCCGACAAAGACGTATGTAGTAGTGACATCTGCGAACGAAACAACACCAACACTGTACGTATGGCGTGTTCTGTCGATTGACACGTTTAGTAGAAAGACACAGAGATACTTGAAGAATGTCGCGCTATGCAACCAAACGTCACTACTTAAATCTGTTTCCAGCAATATTTAAAATGTTTTTGAGGTTTATATGGCAATATTTTATTCTCTAAAGTTACCTAAGAGTTTTTATTTACAATGTTGTTTATTGCTGAAATTTATTTTATACACTTTGGGAACCTTTGTTTTTTGCTGGCAAATAGTTCTGTAGATTTTGGTTTGTGGAAATTGGTATTAAGAGGTTGAAGATAAGTTAATAGCATTTTTGTTATACAACCATTAAAAGGTAATTACAGTTACTGGAATATATTCTTGAAAATGGTAAATGGTAAAACAGGCGTAAACAGTGTTAGTAAAATATACAATGACTTTTTTCAACTTATATTCTGTACACTACATCTCTAACTGTCATTGTTAATGTGCATATCTTCAGTTTTTAACTTTTTTTCTGGAACTGTGCACTTTTTTTATTAATGGAAAGTTGTCTTTCCTTTGCACGATTTTCCGTATGTAGCTAAACTTTTTTTTAATGCATTTGCAACTCGTTCCCGAACCGCTACTACGTCGCGCAAAGGGCCAAAATTTCTTTTTTCGTAAAATAATCGTATAGATTTAACACAAACTGTTGACACTTTGCATTCAGAAAATTTTCGGACATTTCTAACAGCATTTTCTTTTTACAATAGCTAAACACCAACTAACATGCAATGTTGAACTGGCTCAGTACAATCGAGTTTTCAAGAATACATTCCAGTAACTGTATTTACATTTAATGGTTGTATAACAAAAATGCTATTAACTTATCTTCAACCTATTAATACCAATTTCCACAAATCCAAACACACCGTAATATCTACAGAACTATTTCCCAGCAGAAACAATGATTCCTAAAGTGTATAAAATAAATTTCAGCAATAAACAACAAGGTAACTTTGAAAAATAAAATATTAACATATAAACCTCCAAAACATTTTAAATACTGCTGAAAACGATTTAAGTACTGACCTTTGGATGCAAAAGCGCAATATTCTGCAAGTATCTCTGTTTCTTTCTATTAAAAGTGTCAGCCGACAGAATAGGTCTCACGTACAGTGTTGGTGTTGTTTCGTTCGCAGATGTCACTACGACATACGTCTTTGTCGGAAATATGAATCTGCGAGCAACTAATAAAGACAGAAATGCGTTCAGTTAGTGGCATGCAAATAAAGCTCTAATCTGAAACTGAAAATGCTCATCGTAAGAACTGTAGCTTTTCAGAAAAGTTTGCTTCATTTACTTCAAGATATGCAATTCCGCAAAGAAAAGTTTTGAAATAGTTTTTCTCAACTTTATTACAATATAGCTCAGATCAAAATAAAAATTATGGAAAATATTAGTAATATATATTAATGGGAAACGTAATAAAACGAATGACAATGTATGGAGAATAGTTAGAAACTATGAGATGATGTGATAGATTATTTAATATTGTGAAGTGTATACAATTACTCGTACTATAACGAATAAACGACAAACTGCTGTGGGTTACTGGGCGTTGTCTAAAATCTGGTACTATAACCAATAAAATGAAACAGCTATATCATGATTTTTACAATTGGTTGTATTTAAACATACGTCAATGTTTTATAATGGCATGATTGCAACAAAATGAAGTTTCAATAGTAATCTTCTATAGGTAGAGGTTTTAAGAATATGCTGACTAAATACTACCCATACGAATTGCGAGGGCTTTGTCAATGAAAACTGCAATATGCCGTTCTCATATTAGATAATCCTGGCTTAAATTCTGTATCAATTAAATGTAATTTAGCATTTGAATGGAAACGTTCCTCCTCAAAGCGCGTCCTATCGAACCTAACGAGGACAAACTCAAAATTGTGCTGTAACTGCAATATTTAATAGCGGCCCAGAGTGCGGTCCTCACAAAAATCTTATCTCCTTCTGGGAGAATAGATACAAAAGTCGTTAAGGGCCGCTCTAATTGTAACTTTTCAGCACAAAACCATTCATCTTTATGAAGTTAACAACTTCGGGTCCCTAAACCTATTTTAAAACTACCTGCTTGCGCCCTTGGGTTTTATCGCATTATCTCTCTCCCTTTTGGAAGAAAAGTGCCACCCTAGTCAAATATTGAAGGCATATTCTTGTATATTTCTCGGTTTGGGGCAGGGTAAAACCGTTGGGGTTGTTATTATTAAAAACTATGCCCTTGGTGTCTTTTTACGAAGACCTACCTGAGGCTGTCCGAATTCCAAATAATTATATGTATTCAGGGTCTGGTGTTTGTGTTTATACAAAGGGTTTTCTGTAATTAACATGTTTGAAATTCCATGATTTACATTTTTACAGATTGTTTTAATTAGCAAGTCAAAGTAATAAAGCTGTAGTTTTGGCGAGAAGAGCAGAAGCTTCCCTCTGTAATTCCATCTAAAAAACATCGTGTAACATAAAACGTGGATGCATGCTTATCTCGTTCTTGGCGCGAGTAGTTAGAAAATATAAAGCTGTCAACGTCAGGGTATAAACTAAATCGATAAATCAATATAATAATAAAATAAATCAAATTATTAATTGGAGAAATAAATCCGAGACACAAAGGAAGAACACTTCTGCCCACACCATAAGACTAATGTGTTTAATCTTCCCGTGCATTTTCTGGTTTCCACGTTAAAGGAGGCAATCCAAAGCCTACTGAGCTCGTAACACAATACGTCCCTGTGAACTTTTCTGAAGTAACCGTGAATGCCAATAGATTACGTTCCAGTGTGTCTTTTGCTTTTGAAATTTATTCCTACCGTTCGAAATTGCGTTCCGAAAGACAAAGACGCAAAGGTGGTACGTGAGAAAATACCGAACATAAATCTGATGTTACCTGTGCCAGAATTTAAAGAAGCGCGTAGGCAGAACTTAAAACTTTCAAGTGCCTTTTACAAGTGTTTTGAACACGTTTAAATCATTTTGCTTTTATTTATTTAAGTGCTGTTATGTTTGTCCCTGGTTGTTAAACGCTTTTAAATGGCTGTATATTTGATAATATGAATCTCTTTTATTAAGATGTGATTTATGTGTTATTCATTCAATGATTCCATTCCGGGTCGTGTAAATTAATGGCACCCTGCCCTGTAATTTTATTGGTATCATTATTGATAAGCTATCTGTATTGTTATTGGAGTTTACGGAATTTGTATAAGATAATTATTTATATACAAGACCAGAAAAAAAAATAAACAGAAAGTTGTTGACAGAATTGAAACATGAAGGAAAGAGCCAACAACATAGTAAACGCATGATTCAAAATAATTGAAAAGGCCATTGATATCAATGAGGAAATACTAAGTTCAATTCATGCCAAAAAATATACAAAGTCGTATACAGTTGAAAGCGGTTTTAACAAACCGCTAGGGACCTGCAAAATGAGTTCACTATATACGAAGTTCGTTATAAATGGTGTAAGAAAAAGATTCTATTTAATATATATTTATTTGCACAGCACATCTTACGTCTGTTGCTTCACCTACAAGTTTGCCGCTGCCAATATTGTGACGTTTTTTGAAACTCTTAATCCAGCTTGCATTGCAAACATAAAATTCCTTTTCATGGGTTTTTAATTTTTTTCCGAATTTCTCTGCTTTTACCTGTAAAATATGACTACTATTAGGAACGTTATTTTCTCTCTGTTGAATAAACCATTTATGCAATGCCTGATCCACAGCCATATTTTCAGGAACAAATATCCAAGGCCGGGAACAATTTTGCGGATAGTTATATCCAGAAGTTCGATATTTACGGGTTCATTATAAGCAAGGGTATTTATAACGGATCTTATGGGCAGTTTGGGGGGGGGTTTTTGATTAGTCCACTATATACGACGGTTCGTTATAAGCAGGTTCGCTATTAGCGACTTCAACTGTATAGTGAATGATAGCAAGGTCATGAACACCCCCCTTTATATTATGAGATACGTATCGAGGTTAATATTAATCTGCAGTTGTAAGTTTTAAAATATAATTGTTGCAAAAATCATAGTTGTAATATTTAACTTTAAGGCGGTATTACCTTCTCAGTGTGAGGTCGACGAGGCGTACAAAAGATATTACAAGTTACATTTATGCACACATTATCGTACGTAAATATTAAACACAGTAATCATTAAATATGTAACCAATTTTTGTATTAAATTTGAAGAAAAATACAAGGAAATATAAAAATTTTGTACAAGATAAAGGAATTCAGCGGAGTGGGCAAATACAAGTACTATTATTATAATCTGTACGGTTATTATTATAAGTATTTAGTCTCATCGATGAGAATTGGAACGTTTATTTTTTGTACACACTGTACCGTAGCATATTCATTCGCTTCAATTCGGGGTCTGGTACAACTGGGCGCCGCCAACTGGGCGCCGGCCGACTCGCGCCGGTCGACTCGGTGCCGGCCGACTCGGCGCCAAGCCAACTGAGCGCCAAGCCCACCTGGCGCCCGCTAACTCAGCGCCAAGCCAACTCGGCGCCAGCTCAAAACTAATATTTAAATTAAAAAAGGAATAAAGCCACACCTTAAGAAAAACAAAACTAAAATAAATCCACAGGAAAAAATCCAGGGAAATAAAATCCAAATTTTGAAAGTTGCTGTTCTGCAAAACACTTAACTTCTTTTCGCTTTATTCTATAAATCAGATTTCCTTTTCTATTATTTTGCTTAAGTGCTATATTTCTTTTTCTCTACCTCTTTTTATGTAATAATTAACACTGTGTGATTTTGACAAACTTTATTTATTAAATTAACAAATTTATATTTACGTTCTTAACTGAAAGTTAATTGTGCGAATAATGTGGCCAACAGCCCGAATAAAATTTTGTAACCTGACCTAACCTAACCTCCCCTAATCGCCTGTACTATGAGGCACCATTACGAAGTTCTTAGAAATTTGTAAATTGCTTGTTGTAAGCAGAAAGTTTTCTAGCGTTTGTCAAAACAATAATATCCTGCTGAGGATTTAGTAAAAATTCATGGTAAAATTTTGTGTTGCGTTATGCTTCGGTATAACTTGGCGTCGAGTTGGGCTGGCGTCGAGTTGGGCTGGCGCCCAGTTGGTTTGGCGCCTAGTTGGCTTGGCGCCCAGTTGGCTTGGCGCCCAGTTGGCATGGCGCCCAGTTGGCTTTGCACCCAGTTGGCAGACGCCCAGGTGGCGCCCGGTTGTCCCTTACCGCGTGGAAACACGAACCCTCTGTAGCATATTTTCGGTCATTGACGCCACACCAGCATAAATACAAGCTACAATATCTTTAAGATTCACAACAGATTCGCGTTAAACAAATCTATCTAATGTCCTCAGAAAAGGAAATCCAACGGATTTAGATCCGGTGATCTCACAGACCATGGTATGGGTCCACCTAGTTCAAGCCACCTCTCAGGGAATTAAACTTTCTGATGACTAAATGGATACAAACCATTTCTTCTTAATAATTTGTGAATTGTATCTTCTTTCCAGTAAGTTTGGGATGTTAGAATTCGAAGGCTTCTACAGGCTTCCGCCTTAACAAATCAAGAACTTGCTCTTTTTGATCGACGTTTAGTGTAGATTCACGTCCTGTCTAATTTTTTCGACGATTTAAATTACCTTCTTCCATTAATATTTGTTCTGCACGTCTTATAGTGACATTGTCATTAAACGTACCAAATACTTTTTATTATTGATGTAATGTCAATTACAATAGTATCGTTCCATTTGAAACACAAAAATTCGAAAACATTGATAGTTATCAATATGACAGAACAATTAATAAATGTTCAACATCTCCATAGCCAGCTAATTGAATTATGTTGCACCGCTAATTGAAGCGACCGTGTCATAAAACTTATTATTTACTTTTTTATCAACAACTCGGTACCAGAAGACAATCGAAAAATTCCCGCTCTTAATTTTCGATTTGTTTTAGCCCCCCGAAGCAAACCCCAAAAGCTTTGGTGTCATTTTCGAGACACCCTTTATAATAAATAGCATAACCAGTACAGCTTTGGTCGCCAGTGGCTATCGAAGTAGATCATTCAGTCAAAGCTTTCTAAAGCAGTCCATGTTTAGTCCTCTGCAAATATTACTACCATTAAATAAGAACCCGTTGCAACTTTGTAATTCGCCTGTGTTTAAAAAAGACTAATAATGGACTGTCCTGAGACTCTTTTTTCCGTTTATTGATATTATCGCCCCCCCCCCCGAACCGCTTTCGCATTACTTCTGGGGGTGCGGGCGTCCCTTACATACTATCAATTGATGCAGCATGCACCCTAAACTTAACTAAGTAAAATACGGTTGCCTCAGCCGGTGTTCGAACACGCGTTCGATCGGCCGCATTTCACTGTGACTTGTAGTGCATATTTGCACTGCTCCACCGATATCCCTTCTCCTGAGACTCTAAAATACCTCTACTCTTTATTTATATGACTCAATTCATAGAAGAAGTCCGAAAAGCCAGCAGCTTATGGGAATAGGACTCACCTTTATTGCGCCTCTTCCTGTATATAATGCTTACAAAGTGCATGCACAATACAATATATAGAAATAAAAGATATGGTGAATTTTAAGACAAATATAGCTCTATTGCTCGAAATTCGTAACTCATAATACAAAAATACAATCAAAGCGGTATTAACTGTAGTTGAACAAAAGCAAATATCGTAAGCCAGTGGCGGCGAGCTCTTTTGTTTGGACGTCCCAACTTCCCTTTGTGACGATTTTCATAACTGAGGTACATTGTTGTGGTAAAAATTATTTTAAAATACAGTATTTGAAATTCGTACATTATTGCTAAAAGTGCCACTATGATATTTGTAGTAAATTACAAAAAGTTTAACACTGCATTGTTAAAAAATGTGCACCGAAATGTATTAAGGCGAGGAACCACAAATACGTAGTTTTCAAAACGAATCATTTAGAAGTAAAGCTTTACAATAGTGTACGTTAGAATTTGAACATCATGGTCAGCGGTATTCTTCGAAGGTTTCAAAACAAAAATCTTAGAAGCAAGAGAAGATTCAAGAAAAATCAATTATTTATTGCAACTTTAAATACGTAAATAGCTTAGAATACGCATTTTATCATAAACATCTAATTACAAAGAATAGATGATTTTATTCCCTACTACTTGAAAAATGTAGTAAACAAATGAATCTATTACAAAATTTAAGGACATGTGTGTTGTAAGAATGATATCAAACACATGATTTACATTTTCATGTATTTTAATATATTCCGCCTTATTGGTATGTAAAACATGCAAATTAATGCATATTGGTACGGTTTCATTGATTCCTGATTTATTTCTTCTATTAACTTTAACGTAACATAATTCCACAATGTCCGTTTTTTCACTTCCTAAATGTTTAATACATTTTTTTATTTTCTGTCATAATAAATATTTATATTTGGTTAGACGTTCTGTAACGGGTTAAAAATTGAATAGAACGTCCAGAATTTTTTCATGAATTAATGATTACTGCTGTCAAAACCAGCATTTAAAGTATGTGGAAAGGAAAAAGGATGCCACGTTGTTTATTTACAAGGAATAAATTAATAAAAAGTATTCAAACCTATAATTTACCTTGTCTACACGCAAGTTAAACACATCCTAGCGCCAAATAAGGAAGCTCGACAAAACAAATAAATATTAATTAAATTTTGTAGACAATTTTCTGTATTTGCGTATATATCAATGTAAGAACGCTTTGTTAATTCGCAACTTTAGGTACTAACAAATTTAGCAATTATAAAAAACGTGACTTGACAATTTAAATTCATTGTGCACAATAGTTTGTCAATACAATGAACGCTTGCAGCTTTTATTATTCGAAACAATGTGCAATTTACATTTCTATCCCTCATTTTTATATGCAAATTTTGCATTTAATAATGAAGCACGACGGGGTAGATCTTAAGAATTGATTGCATAAAAATATCTAATTTATATAATGTTATATCTGGGCAGTACCGGCGTTATTGTCTGGATATTGTAATTATCTGTATAATTTTAAAACACTCCCACGAATGCTAATTATTAAACGCTTGATGTTTGCTTCATATATCGTATTTTTATGAGAGCTGGCCAGAAATTTTAAATTCACAGACTGAAATTAAAAAAAAAAAGAAAGCTTTAAATAAACATCAGTTTCGCAGAAGATTAAAAGACATCTTTGTCTCTCTGCAAACATAATTAAAACGTGTTTAATTAGCATGAAATTCGGTGCAAACTGTGCAAGTGTGAAAATAGTTGTTAATAAGCTCTCGGAGGACAATAAGCAGCCTGTAAGCTCCAAGCCGTATTTTTTTGCAAAAACAGAAAAAAGAAACGTCAAATGTAATTCTGTTGCTGCAAACATTTTGATGCGTCAAACTTTGGAACAACAAAAACTGCATTCGCACCTTACATTGTTTACTTTACAGGGAAAACGCATCAGTGGATCTACATTTTGCATTGAAATGTACTAACTCTGTTTATTTTAGCGATTACTTTTAAAGCCCGTATTGACGGGCGTAGATTTCACTCTCAATGCAGCCCCAAAAGTAAAAAAGTGCATTTCCAAAAACTTGTCGCGTGCTTCCAAACGCATAATATATTTATGTCCACGAACAGAAAACCTTTTAGTAACTTGTACAACTTAAGTGCATTTTAATGTAGACTAGACGTCTTCCTCTTCTAAATAGCAGCTCTAAACTACTACTCCAAGATAAACAACCGAAATGGGTTTGGGAAACAAAAATAATAAGTTCAGGTAACAAAGGTATCTACAAAATTTCACGTTAAAAGATCCAAGTTGGTTTACGGCCTTGATTTTTTGTGTGCGGTTCTAATTTGACCATTAGCGTAAATGGCGGTCGTCCGTTTATGTATTCCTTTTATTTTTTGGCCGGTAAAATTGTCTGTTCCGAGAGATATGAACGGATTTATTCGTCCATATTTTAATGGATATCTCGAGTGAGCCGTGTAATTGATATTTCAGCACAAAGGTATAAAATATGGGTTTTGTTTAAATGCATTTAAAATCGTATATAATGGTGAATCAAATGCAACAAAGGATCTGCGAATTCAATTAGCGAAGTTAAATAAACGTCGCGCAAACTGATATCATCCGCGTAAATAATCAATTAATCATTTTAATTAACAATTAAAAAGCTTTAGTTTTACAGGGATTGTTTATGTAATCGCTCTATAATCGATAAACATTCGTTATTCTGCCTCTCTCTACTGCCTATTTACAATTATTTATGCCCTCGTAATTGCGGTACTTGTGTGCACTTCTCGTTAAGTACTGCTAAACAAGATAAAGTTCGCAAATGGACGAACCAAATCGCATTTTGTGGTAGGTAACGGGGTAACAGTTAAAGTAATAACATGTGCATTGTCGACCCTTTTATATAGTTACCAATTTGTACTTTAGTATAGTAAAGTACTCATCTTTGGACCATCACTAACGAGCGTGAATAATTTATTGTGGATAAAACCGATATAATTCTGGTCTACCAAGTTATGCTAAGCTTTTTTCACAGGGAAAACTAAACAATTAATTTCTAGCATTGTTTTATTAATAATTGTATAATTTTATTAAAAATATGAAAGCTGTAGAATATTCAAAATCAAATAGGAACTCGCAACCTTAGGCGCGAGAGGCGGGCGAGTTTTACTACCTCCTGTTGCGGTTGCGGTCACAGCGTACGTTTTAGCTGTCCACTGAAGAAATTAGATTTTTTTCGATGATTGTATTTATTGATAACTTAATTACAGTTACACACATGACCTGTGATTGTCCACCGTTGAAATATTACAATGTAAAGTAAAAACAAACTTGTAGGAAGCTCATTCCAACTATGAATATAATTAAATATTAAAGCTATATGATTATCCCACAATATATAAGTAAGACTGCTGTAATTTAAGCATTAATATATTTTGTGAAACTTAAATAATATGCGTGGTGGTTAAAGTACGAACACAGTTGTACCAAAAAATGAAAACTATTGAAAGGGAAAAGTAAATTATAAAGAAAATAATTTTTGATTATTTAAGGACCAATTCTTAAGTAATTTGTATTACAACTAGCGTTACTGGTGACTGTCCCCGTAATTAGAATTTTGTGTAAAGGCGTATATTGAAATAAAATTTTTAATATCTATTGAATAAATTGAACGAATCAGTGTTAACAGAAACTACATTAACTGCATGTTTAATGTAACCGATTAAATGCAAATGTCAGGATGATTAAATGAAATGTATATAAAATATTTAATTTAATTTAATATTATTTTATCGTCTCGAGTCAGCTCCATGTCAGAGATGATGATGATGATGATGATGATAATGATTTTCCTGCGTTGGTTGATAAGCGTGTGCTGATTAGGGGGTGTTCGGTATCAGAAACTGGGTATCGAATAACGAATAAAATTAAATATCGGATATTATTCGATATATCGAAATCATCATCATCATCAGCTGACATGGAGCTAACTCGAGGATCGATCCTGGATTACGCCAGGCCCACCCCAAGCCAGTAGGTGGGTAGGAATTTACGGGATAGGGTGGGATCGGGTGGGGTGTTGCACAACGTTAGCGTGTCTGTAATGCATACCGCAAGACACCGCTGCTGCAACACCAGGTAGTTAGTAAGCTACGTATCAGTGGGCTTTCTGAATACGTAACCGAGACCGTTATGCGATTATGCATTTGGCCCTAATAAACTTTGGTATCAAAGTTTCACATTGTTCTTATTTCACATCTATCTATTGTTTTAAGGTTACAGATTGCACCTATCTTAGTTTCCTCATAACTAGTAAACTACTTAGTATTTACTCCCAAACTTATTTCAACTGCCCGTTATGCGATTATGCCTTTGAATCTAATAGCTTTGGTATCAAGTTTTACATTGTTCGTGTTTCTTATCTATCTATTGTTTTAAGGTAACAGGCTGCTCCTATCTTAGTTTCCTAATGACTAATTAACTACTTAATATTTACCGCACTGATTACAACTGGTTTACCACTTAGCTGGAAGTTCGATTCTGGATTGTACTTCCTTCTTCTCCCTAACCTTCCCTTTGCAGTTGACAGCCAGATATCCATCGTTTTCTTTCCCCCTGGTACTTGTTTCGTTTCTTCTTCCTGGTTTCCCCTCCTCACTCTCTTTCTTCCTCTTCTTCTCCGTTAGCCTGCTTTTCCTCAGTCGATTCCTGATCGGATTCTCGCATGTCTGTTTAGGGACGCCGGTGTTTTGGATGTCACTCTCCAATGATGTATTCCACGAGTAGCATGGTCTTCCGATCTTCTTTTCTTCTGTTTGCATGGCATACGCTTGCTGTAGAGGATGCTTGGCAGGTCTTCTTAGGATATGTGCCCAGTATTTGATTCTTGATGTGGTGAGCCGTTTCGTTGTTTTCCCTTCTAGAATTTCTTGTGCCGTCGACATGTTTTCTTCCCCTGTGGTTAGTTGACATAGTTTGAGTATTTTCTTTTCCATCTTCATTCTGTTGGCTTTTGTGATTGCGGTGGTTTTCAATCCGTATAGAGCAGTTGTGACTGTAATGGAGTTGTATATTATCTTCTTTATTCCGTTTGGTAGTTTGTGTTGTTGGAGGAGACGAAGAATCATGTGTGTGGCTTGGTGTGCTTAGGTTATTCTCTGGTTCACTGTCTCCGGTCTTGCTAATGAGTCTGGGAGATTTACCCTAAGTATTTGAGTTTGCGTGATTGTTTTTAATATACTCTACTTTACTGTTAAATGCGAAATGTTCTGAATTTCCTGCTTTAACCTCGATTGTTAACTTTCCTTATGTTGAGCCTTTTTCAGATTTTGACTAATCAAAATAATACTAATTAATTCATTAATTAGGATTAATTTGAATTAAATTAAAAGAGATTAAGGGAGATTAAAGTTTCATATCTTTTTTATTTATTTTTTTATTTATATTAGACTACCAATGCTACGAACGACTACACAAGACTACAATAGACTACAAAAGGCTACTTAAGCACTCAATCACTTAGCTTTTACTGCTTTTCCCTCCGTCTTGTTGTTTTCTTTGCCTATCGCTAATCTTTCACCTTTGATAGATCGCCAGGTAGAGGCGGTGGTATTCCTCCTTCCTTCCTTCCCAGGGTCGTACACCCTCGCACTTGCACTTGATTGATTGCACCCAAAAAATTTTTTTTGAAAGTCTTGCGAAGCAATTTTGCCCGAGTGTGTTTAAAGCACTCCCGTTCCCGATCTCGAGCCAACACAAGTCACAAAGTCAACTAAGACTACACTGAATTGAATAAGAACTTACTGGCAACAAAAGAATGGATTGGTTATCTAAAACTCAAATAAATAAAGGCATCAATTGAGATTAAGCCACTAAACTAGCTGACCTGTTAATATTTAAGAAAAATTATATAAACTAAGTTTAGTAAAGTGAGTTAGTGAGCTAAACAAAATGAATGACTCAACTAATGCGTAAATAAATTAACTAAAGTTTAAACCACTAAACTAGCTGCCCTATTAATCTATTGAGATGCGCCCAAGAAAAAGATATGGTAAATTTCGAGAATTTATTTAACAAGCTGACGTATTTGAATTCGGATATTGTTCGATATATCGAAATGCAAATAAATATCGAATTAGTCGAATAAATATAGAATTTTTCGAATAAATGTCGAGTTATTTGAATAAATATCGAAAAATTATTTACACGAATAATTTTTATTCGATATATCGAATAAATTTACTCGAATGATAACTTATACGATAAATCGAATAACTTTTATTCTAATATTGTTATTTGATATATCGAATTATTCGATATATTATTCGAATTACTCGAATAAGGAGGTACCAAACATTTGAATACTTATCGAAAAGTATGCAATTCATATTACCTAAAAATTAGTACCTAGTGCTAACACTTTTTTCAGAAGAATCATTAGGAAACCGTAACAAAAAAATTAATTTATGGGAAAAAAATTACCATTCACTAAAGGAGAAAAAACTTTCAAATGAATGCGCAAGTTTCATCTCACTATTTTTAGTACCGTGAGTTCGAAAAGTAATTACGTAAGGGTTGTCCACGGAAAATAAAAGTAATCTCAGCAGCAAGCTTTAAAATTCATTAACTGTCATTACTGTTGTTGTTGTCATAAGTTTATAGGCTGTGCCTAAACGTCAATTGGTATTGTAAAGCTTGCATTAGACATTATTTTATTATTCCTAGGCCACCCCTTATGTTATTACTTTTTGAACTCACGGTATAAGGATTTAAGCGAATAAATTACTCGAATAGTAATTTATTCGAATAAATTTAGTCGAATTATCGAATAAATAATTCTTCGAATAATTTTGTATTCAATAATTCGATAACGTTTATTCTAATATCGCTATTCGATATATCGAATTATTTGATATATTATTCGTATTATTGATACAAACGCACAGGGCTAGTGCTGACGTGATTTAAAGTTGGTATTCAACGTTGCTTTTAATAAATTTGGTGTTGTGTAGGTATTGTCAACGATGCCATATTTATGGTATTTGTGATAATTAAAGTGTATATGCCACTCTTCTATAGTTTCATCTGGATGTAGACTAAGATTTTTAAAGTTTTAGCAATATAATGGGTAAATAAATATAAATAAGAAGCATTCTGATGATACTCGGGTGGCCGAAGTGATGGCAAACGTCTCCTTATTCTTGGACAGATTTTAAAATTTCGCGTGTGTAATATTTCTCTTTCTAGTTGTTACACGTTAGCAGTGATTTAAATTATTAACCAACGTGCAATTGTAATTCAAAGTGTATAGTTCGCCAGTTACTACCTGTACGTTTTTCTTGTAGCATTTAAATTAATTTTAATTTCAATGGCAACTTCACACATTTATTACAAAAATGGATTCGGAATATAAAACACTTTACTACCAGATGTTAACAACAATATAAATCTTTTAGTAAACTTTTATTGAGTCGTACGAAACCAACCAAATTTGATTCTCCTGAGTGTTATGACAATGCATTTATAATCCCTAACCATTGGAAGAGGCGGATGTATGTACGTTTTGAAGCGTGTATAGGTTTTGTGCAACAAATTTTTGGGTTCCAAACCGTAATGCTATATAGCCTTCCTTGTAGATATTTTTAAATATTTATTCTGGAAAAGGAAATGATTTTATTTCGGTAAATTATTGCCTATAAAATTGCCAGCTGAATAAACTCGTTTAAGATGCGATGTGAACCTTGGAAAATTGAAATCGTACAGCGATTAAAAATTAATTCAAAATTGAATATTCTCCTTTCTTGACTTTGGCTTGCAAAAGCATAATTAAATTTCTTTTTTATATATCCGTGTTCTAAATTTGAAATAGACACCAATTTTAAATATCTTGCATAAGAGGCCCATGAATAATTTTTTTGGGTTTAGTACAGGGGAATATTAATTACTCAGTAAAGTTTTGTGAATCAGTATTTTTTAATTCTTTACAACAATCGTATTCATACAAGGTGATTCAAAAGATTTGCAAGAAACTTTAACCATGTATAGCTGAGGTTATTTAGCCCCCAAATCACCTATTAAGATTCTTCAAATTCGGCGCCGTTACGGAGAAACGGCGCTTCAAAGTTTTTTTTTACATCAATTCACAAAAATGTAAATACATTTTTTGTTTCCTGTCCGATTTTAATAAACTTTGTTGTTTTATGACATGTTTTTTACAGCTTCTGAATTCTGTTTTCTAAAAAAAGGTTTTTACTAATTTTTTCGGAAATTAAAAATTTAACTAGTTATTTAACCGAGTTTCGAATAGAAATTACAATTTATATACCTACCCCCGATTTACACATCACCAAATCTTTCACACTCTGGGTCGAATTTTCACACTTTTGACAGTCAATAGTACATTTTTTGGCTCGAAATTAAGCTTGGACTGTTACTTGTCCAAAGCAAGGAAATGTATTAAAACTGAACAAGAAACAAGAACGTTATTTACATTTTAGTGAGTTGATGTAAAAAAACTGTGAAGCACCATATCTGCGTAACGGTGCCGAATTAAAAAATATGGTAGTTGATTTAGGGGTTAAATATCCTCAGCTAAAGTAGTTAAAGTTTTTCAAATGTGTTTAAAATCGCCCTGTCTATTCGTTCCCAGTTTCCTTGTCTAAAAGGATTTCAACTTCACGCCATGGCTCTGCTCTAGCTTCAATCCAAACTCTATACGAAACTTTAGATGATTAGTTATATTAGCTAAACTGTCTACTTAATTTAAATTTTTTATTGTTTGGAGCTTTGTATTGTAAGTTTGACATAACGTTACATTACTTTGGGTTGTTTGCTTAAAAACTGACTAAAAAATTCCAGGAGCCATATATATTGTTTTCATTATTTAAAAAATAAAACAAACTGGCAACATTTTCAGAAAAAGACAAGCCTAGAAACAATCTAGTCTGGGACACACAAAACCTGACAATCTTAATTACTATGATGATGCATTTGTTTGCAAAGAAAAGTGTTTACTGTACAACAATCAAAATCGTTAAACACTGCAATCAGTAGACATAAGTAACGTTAATATTAAAAAATACAGATTTTAATGAGCCTGGCGTGTATACGACCATACAATTACATACCATGAAATATCTGGAAAGCCAGTCGTTACAGAATTTTTTTAATATTTCCCTAAGATTCACTAAGCTTTTCTATTAATCTGCCGTTGTACTGGGTCACCGTTTTTTTGATATATTGTACGTGCAGTCAACTCTACAAAATAAGCAGATTAACTCGTTAATTCTGATAGTTGTGAATAAATTACTTTCACCAATCAAAATAAATTGAGAATTAGTGTTAGCATTATTTACTATTTTTCTGCAATAAGCCAGGACAACTGGAAAAGACCAGGACATACTTCAGGGTTCAGTTCTTTGTCGAAAATTAGAGGACGTGTATTTTACCTCTAACATCTGAAGATACTTTCGATTTAAAAGATATTTGCTAGGGGTTGTCAGTTACGGGGAATATGCTTTAATACTTGTACAACACCTTCTAGCCCAAAGCTTTCTAAAAATTAAATGTAAACTTAACTGTAATAAAATTTTTCCTTGCGATGGGCCGTTTTCGAGACATTTCAACTTTCAGGAAAAATCAAGTTGTCATTGAAGTTTGAGAAGTTAAAGAGATTTCGTAAGTTTGGGATCAGATGGCGGCGGTCACTGTAAGTAAAAAAGTTTAGATAAAATGATTTCGTTGCGAAGATGCCTCTCTGGGAAGAGATCATTTTAAAAATGTTTCCTTCCTCTTCCATAAGTACACTTTTTTAACGTTCTGGTGAAGAGCTAAGGCTCTAAATAAATAAACCACAGTATATGACTGTCGTGCATTCTTTATTTTGTATATAATTTTTGTTTTGCGTTATCTTACCGCCTAGATCTCATACTAAACAGGCAAGAGGCGGGAGTTTTGAATATCTGTAGTAGGTAATATCCCGTATGTATAAAGCTATTTGCAGAGAAAAAATCTTTTCATTGGTAACTAATTTAGGATAAGACAGTGATGGCTGCAGTGCTTAGAGATGCTTGGAAAACCGTGTCCTAGATCTCGCTCTTTCATATGAATCAATTCAGGACAGAAGCAGACAAATTTCGAACAGTCGCGGCAATTAAGAAAATAAAACTGATTCTATTATCTCCACTTTAATTTCGAATTAATTAACATAATACCATTTACCTCTCTGCAACTGTATTTCTACTGCGAAATACGGTTACAATATCTACAAATAAAGTGCAAAAATGAAAACCAATATTTCTTATTCAAAAATTAAAAATATCTGTATTTATATTTTAAAAACAACTAATTTCGACTGATTAAAGATGTATTTTTGCATGAGCATATGTAGTAAACACAATCACAATTGAAAACACACTGAATTTTGTGACACCGATACAAAAAAAATACCGTATGATATTCTTTGGTTTACAAACTTATTGCTGAATGTTGGGCAAAAATACGCATTCATTTATTTAATAAAAAATGCTTTCTAAAAGCGCCATCTTATCGTGTGGACCCTGAACTATCCACATTTTGGGCTCCACTACGTCCATACTACCTATAGATGCAAGGGACGCGGGATCGATCCTGACTGACGTCGGCGAGATTTTTCTGAAAGTTCGCCTTCTGTCGGATGACAAGTAAAGCCGCAGGTCCAGTGCCACTATTATGTGTGACAGGTTAAAAATCCCTACTGAAGTTGAAACTATTCCAGATAGGCAAAAAATATATATATATATATATATATATATAAGTATATACAGGGTGTCCGAAAAGTATGGAATATCGTATATATCTCAGTAAATATGCATTTTATGAAAAAATGTTTTGTATAAAAGTTGCTTAGTGTTTTGTTTCACATTAC
>JABXWE010034273.1:0-28840 GCA_014611495.1 Limonius californicus
AAAAAGCTAAATAATACGATTCACTAACAAAAACGTATACCGTAAATCGATAATATATTTTGGGTTAAATTTAGTGTGACATTTCAGAACAAGCTTCCGCCGTTCAAATACTTTCGACTGAATCATATCTGTTCTGACCTTGACAACAAAATTCTGATTGCGGTTTTAAGCCACAAAGTTGTAAATCCGGATTGAAGATTGCATAAGAGGCTTTTTAGAGTAGGTACGTGTAGAATCGATTAAGGTTGGGCTAAAAATGTATAGTAGGAGTAGTGTTTATGGAAGCACTTAATTTAAAAAAGAAAACAAAACCAAGATACGATATACTGGCAGGGAACAAACAGAATCCTGTGTATGCATAACCTCAAATAAACGGTCTAGGAGTCGACATGCGTAATGGAGCACACATCGTATTTGTTTTCATCAAGCATGTCTAGAATGTACCATCCATACTATCTTTCAATTAGTATCTGGAGATATAGCAACAGCTTGACTATAGCATATCTAAGAAAAAAATACTTGTGAAATTTTTTGATCGCCAGTATTTCATTCGCATGTTCGATTCTGCAGTTTTCACTTTTCAACTCTGTAGGTAGTATTTACTCACCTTGTCTTAAATTCCGTGAGTTATTTTTTAGCAACTGCTGCTGATACAACACACTATTCAAACGGGCCCATTTTTCTCCGTACAAACTATACAGGGTGTATTAAAACGTGCGGATAATATTTACATCACGCTATTCTACGTTGAAAAACAAGCAAAAAACTCGAATACCATCTTAGTATTAACTCTTTGGTTAAGGAGTTACTAATGCCCAAACTTGGAAATTTTTTTCGACTTTGGTTGAGAAATCGATTTAAATAGTATCAACAACACATCGTTCAACACTTAAAATAAGTAATCAAATATAAATTATAACATTTCGGTAATTAATTTACGTATAATTTAATATTTAAGAATGCTAAATCTTCGCGATTTATAGTTTTGGAAGACGTTGCAACTATGCGTTATAGGCTGGGTTGATTTTTAAAATGCAATAATAAAAAATTGATAGCTGGATGTATGACTGACGGTTTGATTGTTGTCATTTTTGACACTTGAAAAAGTCAGTTTTCTAATATTTACGTAAAACTTCTGATTCACTCATTATTTATTAGATATTCGCTGTTATCATTGTTCTAAGTTACTTTGTTCCTTGTTTGTTTCTTCTGTTTTGTGTTTTTGGTTTTGAAAAAAATCATGGCATACAGTTTTCCTGAGTACGCAGATACATACATATGTATTTGATATTAGTAGGCGAATGTGGCGGTAATTTTCATCGAGCTTCAAATTTACATGCCGAACATTATGTGCACAGAAGATATCCTAATGCTCATGTTATTCAAAGACTAGATCAGCGCTTAAGAGAAACAGGAAGAATGGAACCTGTGCAGGGAGTTGGTGGAAGACCACGACATGTATTACAACCCGAAATAGAAGAGAACATCTTACAGGTATTTGAAGACGAACTACGACAAAGTATCCGTTCTGTAGCTCGAAGACTTGATATAAGCCATACTGTTGTATATCGAGTGTTAAGAGAAAATCTCTTGCATCCGTTCCACTTCCATCGAGTCCATGGGTTGCTCCCGGAAAATTATCCGCGACGGCTAAAGTTTTGCAGATGGTTATTACATCAACAAGTAGTCAACCCAGCTTTCATTGAAAACATTTTATGAACGGATGAAGCCACATTTACCCGTAACGGAATGTTTAATATGCACAATATGCACCACTGGGCCGATGAAAACCTTCATGTCTTGCATCAAACTAATCACCAGTTATTAGATTCAGCGTCAATGTGTGGGCAGGAATTATCGGAAAAAGACTAATAAGGCCACACATTTTGCCTCGTCGATTAAACGCCGAAAATTTTGTTTATTTTTTAAACAGCGCTTTTTCGGGATTATAGGAGGAAGTACCGTTACTTGTCAGGAGAGACATGTGGCCTTAGTTAGATGGAACTCCAGCCCACTGGGGGCTTCAAACTAGGGATTGGTTAAACCAAAACTTTCCAGAGCAGTGGATCGAGCGCAATGCTCCGACATCATGGTCCGCAAGAAGTCCCGACCTAAATGTCCTAGATTTTTCTTTTGGGGCATTTTAAAGGCTCTTGTTTATGAAGTAGAAATTGAAACCGAAGAACAACTTATTGAACGGATAAATAATGCAGTTAGAGAAATAAAAAATCGTAATACCAAACATTATCACTCGGTGTACCAAGTGTTTAGAAGTTGCAGGTGCTCACTTTGAACAGCTATTGTAACCAAAAAAGGAGTTAAACTTAAATAAAACGTATTCAATCTTGAGTTGTAAATTATTTCAATAATTTTAGAGGATATCCATGAAAGATATACTTGATTCAATTGCTGATTCACAAACACATACGATCAAGGATAACTAAATGCACGTCTCTTAGCTTTAAATTGTACAGCGTTGCCAAATTAAAAAAACCTTTAAGTGCTTATAATTTAAAGACTCTTCGTCTAAGACCAAATTGGTTTCAGAGTTTTTTGCTTGTTTTTCATCGTATAATTGCGTGGTGTAATTATTAGTCCCACGTTTTAATACACCCTGTATGATTAACAATTAATTAATATTTATTCATTGATACTCTAAAAATATGACGAAATATGTGCTGCGCCCTTTTACATAAAATAGTGACTAATTACTTGCTTTTTACACAATAAATACAAGAAGATGTACCTATCCCCAAAAGTATTTTGGTGCAATTTCTCAATATCTTACCATCTACTACACTTTAAGCAAAACGATTACAACATTGTATTATCTAAGAGCGACAATACCAAATCTTCAGGGTTTTTACAACACAGAAAGTTTGGAACAATAAACTCTAGTTTGTTGTAACTATTAATATCAAAATGTAAAAAAATATGTTTTCTACAATCAACTCTACGAACAACAAATAAGGATTTTTCTAGATTTGATAAGGAGTTAGAAACCACTACCTTGTTATTATACACAAAAAATAAACAAAAAACAACAGATAAATAGAAAACCCATATCAATTAAAAAAAAAACAAAATATCCTAAAATAAAAACTTAACGATCTTTTAATGAACGTAGTATGTACCAAATGTAATTATGGTGATAAACTCGTGTAGACGTTTATTACACATGCAAAGGTTAAACAAACATCTATTACTTCAGAAGGTATTTTTACTGACCTCCGCAGCTGCTATCAAGTGGTCTAGGAAAAGATTGATTAGCTAAAAAATGGTTAAAACGTTTAATTGGTTACTCGGACCATTATCTCTAAAAGATGAGAAAGGTTTTTATATAACCCAAATGGTGTACTGTAAAATCATATTATGTTACTACATTCATTCAAGTTCGACAATTGAATCTCGTGTTACAATTAGGTTTTTCCGAATTTCGTGGAAATCCCTTACGAAGAAGATGAAAAACACTCGGACGTGGATCAATTTCCTCATAAATAACTCCACGCCTGTGATATGTCCAAAAATGGCGGCATTATTCATTGATTGTTACAGACAAAGTTTGACAGTAGACCATCGGTAATGGCAACCAATTGGGTTTTACTATGTTACAAGCTCGAAAAGTTGCCAGAACTAGATATACATTTATTTATGTGAAATACATAAATACACAGGAAACATAATTTATAAGTAGAAAGATAAATGATACCTACATTTTTAGGAACTTTGTGTATACAAAAAAATTGTCTTATACAGGGTGTATCACAAATAGGTACAAATATTTAAACCAGTAATAGATTGGCTCAAGTGGAATTCAACGGTACTATTCATTTTTCAAAAATCATTAAGTTTATTTTTTAATTACAAAATAAAATAAAATTTTGTTTGAGAACTGCTGATGATACATAGAAAATGCATTTAAGCTGTAGAAGGATATTACCTAATTGTAAGGCAAATCCAAAGTGGCAAACACGTAAAAACTTGTCTGGCTTGTGATAACTGAATAGAAATTACTGACCTACCTAATAGTATTGGTTTGTTGCAGGTGATAAGAAATTTTTTTGCACTTCTATCTTACTCTCCTTTGCATAACATGTCTTTGAACTCAAATTTTTGTTATTATCCTGCGGTACTCAAACAATTTTGGGTCAAATTTTTAATTGTTATTGTCTCATATCTTAAGGGTCTTATTGCCAAAGTAATGTTTTTTTCTAGTTTGTATATATTGTGATCTACCATCGGATTTAATACTTGTACCTACTTCTGATAAACCCTGTATATTATGGTGATAATAAACTTTGTGGAAATAAATCTGTATATATCTGTAATAGTATCTACTCCCAACTTGATATCAGAGCGTTAAACTCTACAAAGGCAACTTGTGGGTACTATAAGCAAATATCTACATAGAAATTGGAAACTTTCTATAATATCTATCACTACCGAGAATCTATTGTATCATCAGAATGCAGAAGTTATGAATATCATTCAAAAGTATAGATGGTATGTAAGTGATTCAAAAATTATTAATCCTAGGAACTGGTTCATTTCCTAACTATCAAGTTATTCTGTCAAGTAGTTGTTTTCATACATTAATTTGAATAAAACTATTTAAAAATGTTAAATTCCTGATATGGCTGTAGAGAAAGGTTTTTAAAATTGCTATGGCTTTTGCCTTTAGCATCTCATAGGAACATGTATTTTGTATTTTAATGAAGTATTAGGTATGACAAAGCTATCTTCAAACTTCCCAAAAGTGTTCGGATCGTTTTAATAATGCAACTGAATTTGTGCATCGTTTTGTAAGGTGAGATTTGATTCCACAAATATACACTCAAAACAGAGCAACTATTAAAATAAATGAAATAATCCACCAAAAGAAATGTCTGTGAAGTCTGTTAGAAAGGTAACGTGAATCTGCAGTTTGAGATACTGCTTATATATTATTTTCCCAGGGGTTAAATAATACTGTATGAAAATATTCGTGAAAAGGGCCACGCTTAGCTGGAAAAAAAGTCATTATTCACCAAGGCAATGCACGTGCCCATACAAGTGTCGTTTCCATTGCGCAACTGAACGAATTAAAAGGGGCATTTCTCGACATATTCCCCTTATTTAGGTCAGTTAGCACGACTTCCATCTGTCAATCTAACTTATCTTCTATTCCGTTAAATGAAGAAGTTAAAGAAATTGTTTAAGAATACTTAAGGGCTTGAGGAATCAAAGTTTCATAGTGGTATAATGGTTTGAGAGGCTAGTTTGCCCAAGCCCATAGCTGTTTTCGAAAAACACATAAATTCCAAAAAATATATTTAGATTTCATTCTGAACACATTTCAATCCTCGTAACTAAAGTGGTATAACGTATGTAACGAAAGTTTTGAGACAAATTTCATAACCAATTGGCATCACTTAGAAAGGGTTCAATCTAGTTGCTATTGCTGGGAGTTTAATCAAGTAGGTCTTGTCAACATCAATATTGACAGTTGCTGTAGAAAAACTTTTGAGTCATGGCGTACAAAATTGAAATCCGAAAAACCGTCTATAATTTAGTTGGCCAAATGCCAAAAGCGGCTATTGTAAACATGTTTCAAGGACCTAATATCTCCCGTGCAACAATTTACCGAACAATAAGGGAATGTGAGGAAGGAATACCTTGTGTGAACTTACCAAAAAGCGGAAGGCCTCGGGTGTTGACAGATGTCAGAGCTGGTAGGCTGAGGGAAAGTGCAAAAGAACAAGTTGGTATATCCACAAGAAGATTAGCAAGGCGCTATAGAGTTTCACACATGGCTGTACATCGGGAACTTAAGAGAAGTGGAATGTCATATAGAAAACGAAAGAAATGCCCAAAATACACAGCTGCGCAGTTGCAACGAATTCCACGGTGTTGCCGAGCACTAAGGGTTCAACATTTTGCAAACAAGGTCATCGTTTTAGATGACGAAAAATATTTTACTTTATCGAACTCTGAGATAAAGGGTAATGATGGATTCTACACCGAAGATTTCAATGCAGCTCAGGACAAAGTAAAATATAAAAGAAAAGCTAAATTTGAAGATAAAATTCTAGTGTGGTGCGCCATTTCTCCGGCAGGTGCATCGCAGCCATATGTAGGACATGTCAGGGGAGAAGCCATCACTGCAGGTCTTTATATAAAAAAGATGTTTGCCTAAACTGTTACGATTTATAGACGAACATCACAATAATGATGACATTATGTTCTGGCCTGATCTGGCTTCTTGCCACTATGCCAGGGAAACTAAAGAATGGTTGCAGGCCAATAATATACCATTTGTACCCAAAGAAGATAATCCACCTAATGTTCCCCAAGCAAGACCCATAGAAGAATTTTGGGCCTTATTAAGCTGGAAAGTTTACGACAATGGATGGGAGGCCGAAAACGAAGAACAATTACGAAAGAGAATTTACCAAAAGATTCGGGAAATCGATGTGGTCACCATCCAATCACTTATGCGACACTTAAGAACAAAGTTGCGAAGGATTGAAGATCAAGGGCCGCTAGCTGCATTATAGTAAATTGTTATTGTTAAGAAATGATGTTCAGTTGTTTTTTTTTAAACTTTAATTAAAGTTAAAAATTTTCATAAATGGTAGTATTTTAATTTTTGTCTCAAAACTTTCGTTACATACGTTATTACATACACTGATGTGTGCAAACAGAATTATTTAGGTTGATCGATAATTTTTTTGTTAATTAGTTACAAAAAATGGGAATCACTTAAAAGTGCAATGGCAGTAAACGCAGGATGCCACCTATAAATATCGCTAAATGTTGATTTGTCATAAGCTTCCAAATATGGTCAAAAACAGCAGCGGAGCTTTCTGATGTTATATTAGGAAACTCGATTTTCCGCTCAATCCACGCAAAACTGGTTTGTTACCTACAAGCACGGAATAGAACATGGAAAGTGGGTGTATGAACTGCTCTAAAAACCTGAAATGTTGGTTTAGCATCGGCCAAATAAAAAGTTCCGAGGGAGCTTTGCCTCTTACCAAGTTCCACGTTTATGTCTCCCAACATATAGTAACATTCAGTCCTGACCTAGGCATGTCACAGAAACAATCAAAAACGAAAATTACATTCCGGTTTACGATCTGCAAAATTATTGCACTGCAACCTTGACTGTAAGATGGCAGCAATTATAATTTGATTTAATCTAATTAGCAATGCCAGCATGGCTCTTTTAATTATACTCTTGTTTAAGTTATTCAGATTCAGCATAGCTTTAGTCACCTTGAAATTCGCCTTAAGTTTTATAACGATCCTTAAATCTTGCTTTCTGACCCAATGGCTGAACAGCACTAAAATTATTTCAGCTAATGTGATTCTCGAAAGGGATATTTGATAGCATGCCAAAAACTACTGGAAATCCGTGTCCTATATTTTTCTTGTTATCGAACGCACACAGGAGCGTCGTCAGTAAAATTGTTTTGAGGGAGACGTGCAGTTTCTTTGTATATTGAAATATGGTACCGATTAGTTCACAGATTTTTGCAGCTATGGCAGTACAACCTCGCTAATACGAACAGATAAACATTTCCACCCATCCGGATTTGTGAATTTTACGGATTATAGACATTTAAAAAAACTACACAAATAAAGCGAGAAAGATATTTTAAATGAATTCTTATTATTTTGATAAACATACAATACGACTATAATCATACAGAATGATTTTTTAATATAATAAATTTTTTTTACTGTTTGATTTTCGAAAAAATGTATACAAGATTTTTCTTTCAATCTTCTTAATAAAGTAACATCTTTGCATTAGAATGCTATTTACTTTTGCCGATTAAAAGAATTTAGAAAATGGCGGAACAGCATACACGATTTTATCACAAGACTCTTCTACAAACTCACATTCGGAAACGGTTTCTACGTAAACTTTTGAAGTGTCTGCAACTCAATCTTGATCTGTCTATTCAACTGTGTCCAGTTGCCCAATTAAAAACTTCCTCCGCCTTAACGTGTGGATCAATATAATTCAAAATTTGCGTAATAGGGTTTAAATTTGTATTAACTAATTCAAATTCGCACTGTTGTTTCAATTGATTCAAACGAATTTCATCTTCTTCGTGCATTGTCCTTGAGTAGCGTCCAAGTTTATTTGATATTTTTGTCGGTTGCAGTTTTCCATAATTGATGCAAGTTCAAATTGTCACTCTTCAAAGTGTTTGTTGCATTGCCCTGAGATATCAAGTTAATTAACATTTTTTTCCCCAAGCAACTTAATATTTGGATTAAAATTAATCTATCATTGGATGGATGAGATGAAGCGTTATGTATTAAAAAAAAACATTGTGATGAATTTAGCTCATCTAAAAAGGTAAGTGCTTTATAAACCATGTTTTAAGCAATTCTTAATGTATCCGGATTATAGAGTTAAAAGGCACAAAACTAGGAATTTTAGCAGTGGCCGAATTATCGAATTTGTACTGTATGTGTATTTTTGAAATTTGTATTTCTTCTTCTTCTAGGAGTTTGTACGACTGTCGTCGCTTCCTCTTTACGCCTTTTTGTCACTCTTCTCTATCATACATTTGTATTAATTATTTAATAAGGGAATGGGGGTACGCAAGAGGAAAATGGAACTTTAGGCTAGAGGAAAATCAAAATTTTTTTATATTAATCTGAACGGAAATTGTCAGCAAATTCGTTGGAAATTTTGGAAAATTACAATATTTGCATTTTAATGAAAAGCTTCAAAATAGCTTCCAATTTTCTTTTCGGATTGCGAAAGCTCTTCTCTATAATGAATTTTCTCGTCTCTTGAATTTTAATTATTTTGGAACCTTCAATTCTATCAAATACAAATAGAAGTACCACCATTCTTTTTTTAAATCATATTGTACAAAAAAACTAATTTTTTGAGTGAAATAGCTGCTTCAATAGATGTTCATACTCATTAACTCAAATTAATAGTTGTGGTTGCAATCTTAATACTGGCTGATAGCTGTCCATAAATCATGTATTTATGGAACCTTTTTTTTTTTAGTATTACCGGTATTCTATAGGCACTTCTCAATACAAATTTCTTGTATCAAGTCAAAGCAGGTTTTTAATTAAGGCTGGAGTGATTTAACCATTACATCTGAATAACAAAGAAGCAAATACATGCAAGCTATACTATTTTTTTTTAATGGAAATCTCTATGCGTTTTAGCAAATTCGGATAGATAAACTTCTTTATTTAATAATGCTACAATTGCTAATAACCGAAATCGATCTAGTTGGCATGAATTGCAATTTAATTGGTAACACTTTAAAGTCGTTGTTAACAGATACTTGTAACTTGTGAAGTTACTGCTATTGCATTTCTAAGGAATAAAAATTTATGTATTTTCTTATGAAAAAAATATGACACGTCATTCGCGACAACTACTTCGATTTATTTATTGGCAGTTAAACCATTATAAGTTGAATAACGGGGTACTTCCATGACACCGTCATACAACTAATTTGATTACTTATCTGAACCGTGAAAACATACAAGGTGTTCTATTTAAGACAATGCAGCTTATAAGGTTCACCTATGTATTTGATTCTCAGTGGTTTTCTGGTGTGATTAAACAGGCGATTACTAATCCTACAACTTTTCCTGCTAACTTTTTTCTTTTGCCACTAATAATGGCAGAGGCTTGATCCCGTAAATACTCTGTAAATTTGCCAAAGCGCCTACTACCTTTGACAATTATCGAGCTAATTAATTGATGAACTGATAATTACTGCTTTAATTAAGATACTTGTACCTGTATTCACTGCCCTTTAGTGAAATCAATGCGGTTTAGGCATCGCAGAGAGCTCAGTTTCAACAACTCACTTGCGAGGGCTAAAGTAACGCAATAATGGGTATTAAAAAGATAAATTACAGATAAAGTAAGCTATGAAGTCGAATAAATGCACACGAATCAATTAAATCAATATCCATACAAAGGCAAACCTGGTTGCTGAACAATCTGCACGGTTTTACAGGCGTTTAAATATTTAAATTATGCACCCATTAGCCCTCATTTATTTTCTTGCTGTCGAAATGGGATCAGAATTTTGGGTGGGTGTCTAATGATTAGGACTGCTCAGGGAGGGGTTGAACAGGTGCAAAAAGCTTTGAAGTGGCGATCGCCTATTCCATACTTGCCGAAAACCAGTGGCCCTATTAGAGTGTAATCGAAATTAAAAAGGGTGAGCACCAAACTGTACGAAGTAACAGGGTAAAAAGGCACCGGTGGGCGGGGATGCGGTCCGCAGAGCAGCAGCAGCAGCAGCAGCAGGTCAAGGAGTAGGGCAGAGGTTCGCCTAAGTAACCGATTATCTGGAGCAAGGAGCAGGTGCAAGTTGCAATATGCATCGGGGGGCCTAACCGGTAGCAACAGCACCAGCAGCAAGTGCAGTGAACTCCAGAAAGCTGGAGGATGTTTTCAGAATCGGTAGTATCGACGGTAAATCTAATCTGGTGACGAGCAATGGGCGATCGATGTTGCCTATGGGGCTATGCAAGACTATGTAGAAAAATGAGCATCTGAATAAAACAAGTGAGCGACGAGGGGCAACTGGCGCTCAATAAGCAGCCATGTTGAACAACGAGAGGCTATGCTCAGAGCCGCGCTTGTGCGACGTCACTCCACGAACAACGGCATTAGTAGTGCACTTACTGCTAATTTTCATGCCTCCTAGTGGAGGATTGAGGGGTTGCTTGTTGCCCTCCGCAAAGGACGTCGTCCTGGGGCGTCCACTCATGTCTATCGTCTGTGAAAATTGGATCCCGCGACGGCGATCTTCATAGATCTATCACATTTCTTGCTGACACCCTTCTTACGAACTTCCGACCGATGGCTCAGTGTCCTCTTTTCTCACTTTTTTACGCACTTTACATGAACATTTAAACATAGAAGTGTTCCACCAGTATCACACGCCACACAGCCGCACTTCGAATATACGCCCGCACTGCACTTTTGCTTGCAATTCAGTTTTTTAAGCCATTTTTAATTCGCAACGGGCTTCACCTCACCATTAATTTCAGATGCTTCAGACATTGACCCATTCGGGGCACCTCGGAGCCAATCAAATTGCGCATTGCCTCGGCGGAGACGCACGAACCGATGGAAATTGTCCATTCAATAGCTGACAGCAGGACTGTATCGCCATCTACCGGAGACACACCGTATCGTCTGGTTGCCAGATCATCTGGTTTTGATGTTATGCACATGGCCAAGTGCGTAATAACTGTTACGTATGCAATAGCGCCAAACATAAATTAGAAACTCGTTCTCTAATCAGTTTCGTTGCATTTAATTTAACACAATGCGAGCGTGCTATCGAAAAATTCTTTTGAAGAAATGCGGTATTAAAGAATGCGCTTCTAATTGGTTTGTATTAAATAATACCGGGCGTTTATATAATAATCCTACATTACTATTATATTTACATTAGTCACTGGATTCTACCCCTCATGTCAAGCTGTTCCTTTTCTCATAATTACTTAATAGTATCATAATTGTGCTTACGTATACCAAACCATGAAAATTAACATGGAGAGATATTCAATTTGGTATTAAACACATATTCAAGTTTTAACAGAATTTAAACAAATGCTGAATTACAAACCAAATAAATTTTTAAACGAGATTATCATTGTGGCAATCGCAATCAACTATAGGTATACAATGATTGATAAGTAAATAGTGATCAAACGAACAAATTATTTATTTAAAAAATTACAGTGCGTCTTTTTTTTAGTGCCATTTATATATTTGGACTTTTATAATCAGATGAAAGTATGGAAATAAAGGGGAAACTTGGTTACTCAACTACATTGTTTTAATTGATGATCTTTAGTTTTTGAAGTCGGATAATATAATATGTATATGGTCAAATAGAAAAAATTACGACCCTACAGAAAAACCTAAACGTGCGTAAATCACAGTGGTGAATTCTGATGATATATGGGGGGATTTAATAATATATACCTTGCTTCACAAAAATAGGAACAAACAAAAATTATATCTAGATAAATAATAAAGCCATAATTCCAGGACTTGAGGGGGAGAGGTAATTACCCCCCCCCCCCAGTATCCAGCCTGGTAAATAACCATTTTACTTTTACAATCAGTACAAAATTATTATATACAGCAGAATAAGTAAATTTGAAATTTATCACATTACTTTCTAATACATTTACGCATTACAAATAAACGGGATACTTCTTTCATGTTTAAAATAGTTCTTAGCCTGCTGCGACTTTTTTTAAGTCATGATTTTGTATTGTTAGTTATCTACACTAAATCAGGTGGTGGATACGCGATGCTTACGTACACGTTCACACACTATTCTCAAAAGAGTTTACGAATTGTCTGATTAAATAGGACGAACAGAAGAATTAATACAATGAGCAATTGTTGATTTTAGTATAACACTTTATTAACTGATCACGATGATATAAGAATGACACAATACAGGAGCAGGCGACAGATAAAGGTCTGCTCTCTGCGAATGATCAAACAGTAATTATGGACGATTACAAGAATGACAACACAGATAAAAGTCTGCTCCCTGCGAATGAACAAACAGTAATAATAATAAACAGAGCCTCCGAAGAGGGCGAAGATATTTTTCTAAAAACTAAACCTGAGAAACAAGTAACTGTCTCACGTAAAAGTCCATTCTTCTGACCCATTACTGTCAGTGCTAGCAATAATTTAGTTATTGGTCATTGTGTGGCTGCTTCACGCACATGTTATATATTTACGTAAGATTTGTTAGTGTGCAATAGCTTGGGAAGGTTCTTGTTTCTCGACGGGAGGCTACAGCCCTTCGGTCCACGTGTGCAAACTCAAACACACAAATGAATGAAATATTGTTAGGAACCGAACATCAGGAAACAGTTAAAAAATGCTGTACATCTGAGTAATAGTCTACTTCAAATTATACTGTTATCCACTTTAAGAAGGTACTTGTAGAGCAAGGATGTACCTACAAACTACTGTTAACTCGGCTTAAAGCACCGGCCGCAGTCAGGTAAATTTACATGTTGCGAAGAGGCTGAGGTTACCTAGGGGTTGTGACTCAAGCAAGACGCTTAAATTCTCTGTTTTTAATTCATTATATAAGATTACCCTGTGGATACAATACCGAAGACAGGAATGGGATCAGCAAGTTTCTAGAATGGTGGCGGATAGAATAGTAAAGACAGTACGCGACAAATCTCCTAGTGGCAGACGAAGTGTAGGAACGCCACAAAAAAGATGGAAAATTCATAATAAAGACATACTGGCGGTAGCCTAATAATAGAGACAAGAAGAAAAAGATTACCCGGTTTAGTTGAACTGTTCTTATTTATGTTAAACCTAGCAAACTATGTACCAAAATCAGCTTCCTTAGTTAGCTTACATAAGTATCAAGTTACTTTTCAGAGATTAGATTAGATCTTTACCTTATAGTCTGCCTTAATGGCATAATTTTTTACTTAAAAAGTAAACAGCGCAAAGCAGTTGTTGATGAACTTCTGTGCGAAGTAGATATTTATTTATTAATTAATAATGTGGACTCCGTGGACCGATACCGAACATTTAATTCTGCGAAAAAATAATGTACCGGGAACATTGCTTGCGTACAGTAAAATTGATAATCAAATGATTGAATGAAGATTATACAATAGTATTCCGAAAGTACATTGCAAGTTATTAGGGAATCAAATATATGACAAGCCTGACGCCGCGAGTATCTTCAAAACATCAAAACTTGGACGATATTGTACAGAAAAGTTGGACAGACAATTCCAACCAGTGTAAAATCGATACGCCAGAAAAATAGTATGTATATTCTATGTCCTTTGAGGCGGCCGTGGGCTAGAGGTTAGCGCGTTAGACTTCTACGCTGAAGGTCCTGAATTCAATTCCCAGTACCAGAACATCGGATTTTTAACGGCCGTTCTCCCTCGCAATACAATGGCATACCCGCGAGGTATTCTGTCTAGTAAATTTTCTCTGGAGTAGAAGTGTTTACACTTCCCGTGGTTCGGAGCCCGCGTTAAGCTGTAGGTCCTCTATGTCTGTGGCACTCTAAACGCGCAACATAGGAGAGACGATAGCTACGTCTCGTAAGAGATAAAGCACTCGAAGAAGAATATGTAATTGTAAACTCGGCTTCTAATCAGTTTCGTGATATTAACTATAACACTTCCGACAATTATTTTGATTTGAATAATTGAATTAGTGATAAATTAAACTTTTCAAGTAGGTTTATAGGTAATCATATTGAGCATTTAAACAAGAATGCTACATTATTATTTACCATTTGCGTGAAATGATGAATTCATTGGTGAAAGTAGACCGGAACTGGGTTACGGTAAAAAAAAACAGAATCCGACCGAAGTTCCGGTAAAAAATACCTATTATCAAAATATTCATGAAATCTGAAATCACAGTTAAATACGAGTATTTTTAAATAATATTTTCTTTGTGTTATTTGTATTTATGTTTGTATAATGGACTTTTCCGATAAGTTTCTATACGTAGAATTTATACCTAGTAATAGATAAAAGTTGTCGTATTTTTTATTTGTACTTCGTTGTTTTATTTACGCCGAAAGAATTGCCTATACTTTAAAACAACATGTAACTTTTTTTAGAAATCTATGTCCAAGGGTTATTCAGTAAGAATTAAAATAGAACGTCGAATGCTTATTTGGTATCAACAGCCAAATTGTACGGTTTTGGAAAGATCTAATTTAAATAAGGATTTAACGGTATCCGTAACTACAACGCAACAGTTAATTAATCATGATGGAAATTAGGGTGAACAGATTTATTGTTTTTCTATAAATCGGCCTTTTCGAATCTATCGTTTAGAAAGAATTCGCATAATTTTTCATGTCTTTTTTATTAAATCTACTGTGAATTATTTACGAATGTCGAATATAAATACACATAGTGATCTGCAAAAACTGAAAGTAATAAAATCCTTAATTAGCTTATTTTTCTTTATTCGGTTCAAATGTACAGCATGGACAACATTTCAATAATATTGAAAAATTTTGGGCTGAAGAAAAACTAGATAATCAATATTCACTTCGAACATTTCATGAAGTCAGATTAAACATAAACGCAATATCATGTGTAAAGATAATGGATGTGTCACTACAATCCCGTAACTATTTCACACCTAACGTACGAAATGGCTTGATGAGCACTGCGTCTTCAGCAGTCACATTGCCTTCATAAATAAGCCAAAACGATATTATTAATGGTTTTAACAGGGTTTATTAGATTTACATCGCTGAAAAGGTATTACAACGTTATTTGTAATTAGGAAAGCAACACATTGAATATTGGTTTCGATCTTGGGATTGGTCTTCTATTCCAAATATGCTCAGTTTCATATAAAATGCACCACCCATTAAAAATAAAGCTACATGTTTGAAAATTTGCCAAAATAACGTTTTATTATTGCGTATGAAATGATAACTATTTCCATTAAAAAAATCAAGTGGTTGTGGTGTTCGTCTACTGTCTCTCATCAATTTGTTGTTGTTTGTGGGCAAATGACGGCCGTAGGAAGATATGTACGTCGATATCGAGGAGAAAGACGAAATCTAAGAGTTTGTTGAAAGACGCCATACAGCTTTAACATCTGGAGTTATGGTTTGGGGTGCGATTTGTTTCGGTAGAAGATCACCTCTTGTGTTCGTCCCAGGCACTATAAATGCTCATCGCTATATTCATAATGTCCTGGAACCGGTGTTAGTACCATTCATGCAGACGTTGCCAAACAGTATTTTCCAACAGGATAACGCACGTCCACACATTGCAAACATTAGCAGAACGTACCTCCAACAAGCACAATTGCAAATGTTGCACTGGCCTGCAGGATCACCGGACTTGTCGCCGATCGAACATCTTTGGGACATGATGGACCGGCGACTAAGATTATTGCCAAGAGCTCCTAACAACTTAGACGAGCTGAGACACCAACTTGAGGTTATATGGAACGAGATACCCCAGGAGGACATAGACCACTTCATAGAAAGCATGCTACGACGAGTAAATGCTTGCATTGCTGTTCGTGGCAATGTTAGACATTATTAATTTTGTTTTCTTATAATTGCTAATTTTTTTTATGAAAACCTGATCATTTCATACGCAATAATGAAACATTATTTTAGCAAAGTTTCAAACCCTTAGCTTTATTTTTAATGGGTGGTGCATTTCATATGAAACGAAGTGTAGTTAATATTGAGTCTAGGTCCAACTGTTCGGAACATTTGCGTAGAAATTCCCTGTTAATTGTCCGTTTGCAAGTATGTATATGTAAGTTTTCTTTCTTGTTTCAGTGCCTACATGGAGAGGCTTACATCCTACAACGGATAGATATAGGCAGATGATGATGACCTACATGTCAATCCTGTTAAATTACAACTATGTTTAGTCACTTAGACTAACGCGCGGCAATTTTTGACGTGTCGATTTTGTGACGAAGATTTAAACTGGCTGCCATCAAAAGCAAATTTAATAGATTTATACTGTAATATTATTTACAACTGCAACATTTTTTTTCTACACTAAACAGATTTTCTCATCTGTATGAATTCGTGTCCAGAAAAATATACAATTTGAAGAGAATTTTGGTTTTGTACTACACTTTTCTTTACATTCTAATGTAATCTAAACAAAACAATGTTAGATCTCAGGTTGTACTAACGGAGTGAATCCGATATTGATAAAAGGATTTCCCGGGTAATATTGCAACAATAATTATGTACATAATGGCTGTTTCCATAATAGGCTATGATTAATAAACTAATTCTTTGTCTTAATTCATTGTAGATGTGTCTTCTTAAATATGTAATATTGGTTGCCTATATTCAAAGGTGAAAACTAGATAAATACTATATCTTATTATTCCCATTTAAACTGGTTGTTTAGGGATTTTTGAAAAAATATATAGCCTGTCAGATAATGTGTAATCAACCAAAAGTGTATGCCTGTTATTTATTCAAGCAAAACCAAATATACCTATAATTACTTTTTTTGATGGGATTTACAATGAAGTTCATGTGTGTCTGTGCCTAACATAAAATCGAAACACGCACAGTCTGTTGTCAATTGTGTATTAATTGTAATACATCGAACGTGTTACAGAAACATTATTGTGTTTAAACGTATGATTATTAAAGATAACATCCCTGCATAAAATTTACAGCTTGAAAAAGAATTGCGGTTTTTATTAAACTTATTTTCAGACACCACTAAACTAAATAAAGGCAAAATAACGTATTAAATACATTTTTCTAAACGAGATTGCTGTGCTAAGATAGGCAACCAACGTAACAAGATTCTGGTCTATCTCATTTATAAAATATATAATATAATAGTCTGTTTTGTTTCCAAGGAAGCGCTTCATTCAAGGTGTTTGATTTGATGAGGTGGAAGGCCAGCACTGTTTCCAGCGTTTTAGTGGTCTTCCTGGATGTCATTTGCATTGCGGATTAAGGTCGCGCGTAATTTTTCGTCATGCCTTAGTCGCTGACCCTAATTATTACCTGTTTCTTGCCGTTTGTTGTATTGGTGCTATGAGCTTCATTACTTTTACCGTGGGCATAGCTATTCTGGCTCAAGAACCCTCCTCCTTTTTCAAACGGGCTTGGGGCCGTCTTCGGTGGTTTGCTTAGATTTATCAAAAGCCTTCAATACTTTGAATCATCCGATTATGCTGTGAATTTTATATCACTTTGTGTTAGGGTCGACCTTACGGCGGGGGGGGGGGGGGGCGAATAAAAACTACTAAATTTTAAGTTTAAATACGATCGCAGCACTACTGCATTACATTTGCAGTTCCTGGGTAAACAAACAGCGGATGCGATCAGAACTCACTGGCGGCGACAGGTAGGTGACATGCAACAGATAATGAAACACAGACTTGCCGATTTGTCAATAAATATTGGGTGGTTGTACTCACCGGGGTCCTCCAGCCCCCTCCCCCTGGATTGGGACTCGAACAGGATACGGATACTCACCTGCCGGCTAGCTGCTGTTGCCGCAACCATTCGTAGTGGTAGAGTAATTAGTGCAATTATGCATATCTTCTGGTGCACCAATCCTCCAGAGAAATCCATGCTAATGGACTACTCAGGCCCACATGCGAAGGGGATACTATCATTAGTGTCCACACCTCCACGTAAAAGTCAATCGTTGCCAGTCTGACATTAATGTTGCATTCATAATATTAATCATTCGACGTAGGCACATTTTCGATGCAACCTCTGCCGACTGACTACCTCCCGAATAATTGCTAAGTAAATAATGATTAATCATGTCATGTCACACACATTATCTATTCATATAGCTACTATATTCACTACGCTACTGTTTCCAACAACTACTAACATAGACACACCAATCTTGTATAAGAACCATAATAGGACCCAATACTTGTAAACCACATATAATAACAAGTAGATAATACGTAACCATTTGGGTAAACATAATATATGACACTTCACGGGATATAAACCATATATAATAATAAGTAGATAATACTCAATCATGATTCCCAAACGCTATTAATTAGTTATTACGTCAAAGATATGCAAGCTTACGTCTAGCTACCAACAACACTGCCTCTTGTGGACTGCCGTTGCTGACCCTTCTGAAGACTTCGCCACCCCTTATTTTTGGCCTGCACGGCCTTTCCTTCAAAACTTTATAATTCTTCCCAGCTGCTGTTGAGAGCCGATAGAAGCTCCGTATACTTCTGTAAATATTCATTTGTAGAGCGTACATTTAAGTAATATTCATAATAGTCTAAAGCCGTTGTCTAACATTACATTTATTTTAAGTACTAGCAATTAAACTTCTAGTAATTTCAGCAATCAATGCCGGATAGTTGTATAACATGGTAAAACATCGAATATATTTTTTTTGTTAGCAGAAGTGTACCTCAAGAATTAGTCTTGGGACCTATGCTGTTTTTGATATACACTTCTACCTTTCTATATTTGCTTGATATTGTAGCGGTTATGGAGACAATACACAACTTATTCTATCTTTTCATGCATCGGAATTGCAAAATTATTGTCTTCTGATAAATGCTTACCTATGCTTATGCCATATTTCAAATCTTATTTGCGAAAAAAAAACGAGTAGATTAAGAGTTTCATACTATGTTAAAATTAAACTTGCCAATCAAATCATATCTGTAAACTTTACCGTAATTATAGCTCACAAAGCTCACTATTTCCATTGACATCCTGTGCGTGGTATTGAAAATATGATACATTGTTCTGATTTTTTATAAATTACATATAAAGGGAAAATTCAGTGCAGCTCAAAGCGAAGTCTGCTATTACCTTTTTTAAAGAATTGTTTATTTTTCATTAGGCAACGCTTTGTAATGTTGACTGCCTACATTACGGCGGCAAACATTTAAAAAACTAATATCTTAATTTTTATTTGTTGGATAAGGATTCTTGCAACACTTTCATTGCCGTATTTTACGGACTATAAAACGCATCTTTTACTTAGAAAAATCGACTTGAAATTGGGGTGCGTCTTATGGTCAGAAGATAGATGATACGTGGCAAATTGATGATGCCCAAGAACTTTGGGGAGAAAGAGGAATTCCCTCGAGAGGCGTCAATAGTAATTACAGGGGGCCAGTTTTATACAGTTCATTTAAATTATTTTTATAATTCGTTGAATTTGTTAACTCTCATAAATCTAGTATTGAAGATGACTTAGTTTTGAAGAGAGTGACAATAGTTCAGACCATAATACAATAAGTGATAATAACGAGACCAGTGAAGATGAATTGAATGCTGCTGGTACAAATTATGGTAATAATAATAAAAAATCACGAGTTTGTAAATATTTCTGAATAATAACATATTTTTTTCTATAAATTGTCCCATACGGTGCGCGTCTAATGATCCCATTGGCTGAAATTGCGTCTTTACGAAGGTATAACAGCTTCTATAAGATAAAGTCGGGGAAGTGCGACCACGTTTTTGAATAGTGGAACTTTAACACGTTACAAAAACTAGAACGTTGAGTTTTTTTCTTTGATATTTTTTTTGGCGATACCTGAGGGAGTTCTTTAACTGATAGTAAGTTTATTGTTTTTACATAAAATTCCAAATAGTAGAAATAAAATATTATATGTAGGTCTGCGCCTGATTGCACTTTCCCAGAAAAAACGGGAAAGTGCAATCTCGGTTTCTAATCACCTACAAATGTACGTAAAAATTGCTGGGGCAAGTGTGTTTAACTGAATGAACTATGCAGAAAACCTCAATAATTTTATATTATTTTTTTAAACTACCGTGATGGAGTTATACACTTTATAAGACTACAATGCATCTTGGTAAAAATGAGTACAAAACTGTAAATTAAATGAATATAATTTATTATTACTAGAAAAAATACAAAAATTAAGTAAACTAAGTAAGAACAACAATGGTAAAATAAATTTAATCTTAAAACTTCCTTCTGTAGCTTAAAGAAAGACCTCAAAAATTTCACTACTGCCAAATCTCCGAAAAATAATAATGGCCCCGTCGTGTTTCAGGGGCATCTAATAGTTTTACAATCTGATGTTCCTCTATGATGGATACGTCTTTGATGTCTGGAAAGACATAGGAATGTATCCCATTTTTGTGTTTCTTTAATCTCATAAAAGAGCAGGAAATGATTTTTGCATTTTGATCAATAATATCCAATATTTCTCCAATATAATATTTAAAGCCAATAGAGTCTCCGATTTTAAATTTGGCTACTAGATATTTACCAACAGTAAATTCTATTCTTTCACTGTTAGTAAATTCCTCTTCTTTGCTTTCTTTATTAGTTTCTTCTATCAGATTTTCAATCTCGATGTCGCAAGTATTTTCTATAACATTAATTTTTTCACTGTTACTATTTCTATCTGATTCTTCTGCGTTAATGTCTTTGTTTGATTCAACTTCTTCCGATGATGGATTATGAGCAAGATGTGATTCATTGTCAGAATATTCTTCTAAATCCAAGTCTAAGTCACTGTCGGTATCTATGTATTGCGGATCGCTGTGACTATCTTCACTATGGCTAATATTGTGCTTCAGCTTCTTAGCGAATTTTTTCTTTGTGTCCCTTTTTCTTTGTTTCTTTTCCTTCTTTTTCTTCTTCTCCTCATCTTTCTGTTTTTCATTTTCAGTTCGTATGTTTGCCTCTTGAGCAGTAATAACTTCTGCACCCTGTGCAATCCGTTTTCGTTTCTGATTTGTCACACATGCAGGCTTTTGCTTAACTGTTTGTAGTAATAAGTTTTCAAATGAAACACGATCGTTTTGGTTGACTGAATTTTCATCGGTTTCGTTTCTCTCTTCGCCAGTCATCTGAGAAGCTTCCCAGCGTTTCCAAGCTTCAGGGTCAAATTTTTCTTTCGAAATTACTGACCTATTGAATGGCACAATTCCGGCTTTTTTAAAACCACTTTTAATGATGTCGGGATTAATATCTTTCCACACGGATCCTAATAGCACAAAAAATTCTTTTTTCGGTATACGCAAGCCGGAGTGAGTTCGTTGCCATATACAAAGCCGACTATCCCATTGAACTTTAAGAGATTTAAAAACCGCCAAGTCCAGCGGCTGCAAAAGATGGCTAGTATGGGCTGGCAGTTTTAATATTGTTACATTTTCTCGTTGCGCTAATGTTACTATATTACTCGACAAATGTGTAGCATGACCATCATATATTACAAGAACGGGACGGTCTGGTCCTAGAGCAGGTATAAAGGTCTTCTCAAAATAATTACTGAATATTTCAGTGGTTATCCATCCATTAGAACTAGCAGCGAAAACCATGTCTGGGTACACATATTCTCCCTTTGCTTCCTCAGGAATCCACGAGCTCCACACATTCAGCCCTTTAAAAATCACTAATGGAGGTGCTTTTACACCAGCAGCACTCCCTGCATTCAAACAGGTGATGTTTTCTTTTCCAGAACCACCGGTGGTTCTGGAAGAAGCTTTTCCTTTTGCTCCTACAATTTTAGTTCTAGAAGGGTCGGTACACATGGACGTTTCGTCGAGGTTCCAGATCTGCGACGATTTATCAAATAAATCTAACGATTGTAGGGTTTCGTTCAGCAAATCAAAGTAGGAATTCACAATAAAAGGATCAGTCATTTTTTTTCTTGAATATTCTACAGACTGTGGTTTTTTTACTGAAAGATTGTTTCTTCTTTTAAAATTTAGAAACCAATCTTCCCCAGGTCTGTTATTTTTAAATGGAGTCACAAGAGCATTTTCTCTTACATACTGTTCAACACAATCCATTACTTCTTTACGCGACATCCCAAACCCCCATTTTTCCATTATTTTTAGGTATTCTGCCAGTTTTTTTTCCTCGTTTAAAGGTAATGCAGGGCATCTACCTCCTGTATTGCTTTTCACGCCACGTTTCCCTTTTACATAACATTGTAGAGTACTATAAGGAATTTTATATTTTTTTGAAGCCATTCTTATAGTGGTAGTACCTCTTTTAATTTCATTCACGGCCATTTTAAGATGGTCTGTAATTATATTGTGTTGCTTTAGTCGTTTTCCGCACGTAATTCCGTACCATCTTGTAACCTCAAATGTAAAAAAAGTATTACTTACTTAATGAGTAATATCAACCAAAACTTTTAGGGAAAGGACAATCAACGTAGGGAAAGTGCAATCGGCAGATTGCACATTCCCCGGAGACCCTGATTGCACATGCCCCAACAGCTAATTTTGGAGGGGCAAGCGCAGTCACCAAGATAATAGCAAAAAATACCAAAAATTCCTAAAGCACTTATCTATCCTCAATATATAAACACATTACAGCAGTCGGTATGCAAAAAAATTGAACACTTACCTCAATTATACTAATTAACCAAGAGTTTTCTTACAAACATCGGCACTCGCAACGCAAGTGGAACGTGCAGTATCTACAATACACAAGGTTATGTTCGAAATGACGTGGTATTACCTTCCCGCCATAACGCTACGTTGCAGTGGACACCAAAATGTTTTAAATTAATCAGAAATTATCAAACCATCATCATAATTTTCTTTCTACAATCCCGAGATTGCACTTTCCCCGATAACGCACTTGCCCCACTCTACCTTACTTCAACAATTTCTTAAAACCCCGGAAAGTTCTGTAACTCTGTAACGAAACATTTTCAGATATGTGTTTAAATTAACTTTGTTACGGGCCAAACGGGCTTTTCCGTCGACCCGTAACCGGATAGGTGGAAAAAGGCCGACAGCTTGGCTCAGAGGAGTAGGGGGAGTAGGGAAATCGCTTACGGGAGGAAATCTTCCTAGTTGTGTACAAGGTAAGTCAAAATTAGTGGGCGCCACCTTCCAAATCCAGCTGATTGTAGGTCCTCGTGGAAGGCCGAGAGGCCATCAGCTTACGGGAATCGAACTCACCTTTATTGTGCCTCCTTCTGTATATATAAAGCTTGCAAAATTCGTACACAAACAAATACAAAAGACACAATAATAAAAGGCAGTAAATTTTTTAACACACATATAATTAGACTGTTAAAATTTAAAAATGACACAGTACAAAAAAAATGACAACAAATGGTAACTTTATGATTCTGGATTACACATCTTTATTTTTAAAACGTTTAAAAAAACTCTCCGCCGCTGGTGCAACGATATTTATTTTTTTCATACAGCTACGTGCCCAGGGACGCCGAAGTTCACAAGAATGAAACAGCATATAATTTTATTACCTTTACAATTAACAGCAAACACCACAAACGGCGGCTGACAGTCGTTTTTTCTAATTACATGAAAGCAAAACAGTTCAATAGCGTTGAAGTTTGCAAGTTAACGCGAACAAAAAAAAAGGTTTCTTTCTCACAACACAAAAACTAGATCTTTATAATCTATTCACGATTGATTTGCCATCCAACAGGCTATGGAAATCTGGGGGAAAGTGTGGTATCATTGAAATTTGTCAATTAATTAAGTTGGGTTATGCTAGTTTTTCTTGATGGAGGTTATGTTTTTTGAAAGCTGGCAATGTTGCCAGTGGAGCTTGTTTGTTCATTTAACGTCCGCCTATTGCTGCTCAATATTGGTTTATAATACTTAGATATAATTATGATTTCATTATAAATAAAATAATAACTATAATTTAAATGTTGTCGTGACACATACCACATACATTGCTGTTCTTTTTTCACGAGAATGCTGAACTCAAATCGTATGTATACAGAGCATATTCTATGCCATTCTTTGTTGTCCTACATTTAGGTCTTGCAGCAAATTAAGAAGAACTAACATCTATGCCGCTCATGTACCCATTGACGACTCGCGGATCCATTTTGGTAGATCCACGTTTCGCGTAGGTATACGAATGTCACATTTTGATATTGGAGAAATTGTCCCAAAAATTTAATTTTGGATGCAACGACGTGTTTTCGTTCACATAAAATTTTGCGTCCATTCTCCATTTTGTGTTTATAACCCATTGATTTAATAACTTTGAATAAAGTAGTCCTGCCCCCCTTGTATTCATAATTTTCGCGAGTCAGCCAAGAGTTTGTCGAGAGTAAAATGTTCATTCTTCTGATGATACTGCCAAATTTGTCGTTGCAAATCTTTTCTGAACGTGTAATTTAAGAAAACGTGCGTCTTAGCGCCTATACTACAAATGGAAGATTTCAAAACGTCCTGTCCTTGTGATAAAATGTCCCTCATAGAACGCTCAGACACCTAAAATTATAAGTAATTTGCAATTGCATATTTAAGAAATAATACATGCTTACCCCAAATATATCAATTAATCGATTTATAATCGTAAATCGTATGAAATCTGGCCTATCTCTTTTATAATGGCTGAAAGCTTTCACAATTTGCAGTTTAGTAACTGACTTTCACCATTCTGACAATTAAGAAGGTATAATATATTATCTGTTTTATTAATTCTAAACTTACTAGATTATTTTAGAAAAGTAGGGGACTCTAGAGCTGGCAACAGGGCAATTTCATTTTGACATTGCTAGAAATCAATCAAATAATATTTAAGAAAGGCAACTTAAGAAAAAAAAACACAGCCTACTGGATGGCAAATCAATCGTGAATAGTGTATACCTTGAATTTTCGGCGACTGAAGTGAAAAGACAGACAGACAGGCAGGCACAATTTGGTTCACAAGATGATGATAAAAATCCACCGGTACGCCCCTGAAGACTGGGTTGAATGGAGTCAACACCAAGGGCCCGGAACTTTGATGCGCTCTTCGCACCGACGGTAACAGCAGAGGGACAGGAGCTGGGCTCGAAACTTAATCCGCCAAAGGCGATCCGTTAATTCACAAAGAATTGCCTTTACCGGGATTGAATCCAGTGTGCTTTCTTTGAATCCGACAGTAGTCGATGGTCTGTTTGTACCCCTTGGTAAAACAGCGAAACGAAACTCACACATAACGGACACCCCTCAAAAAAACCCAAAAGCCGCATCTGCAGCACTTAACTTAATTACGGCCTCCCGATTGATGGAATTTTCGGAGACCTGGAGCCATTGAAGATAGAAAACTGACTTGCAGCACTTAATTTATTTACGGCCTTTCCCCGTAGATGGGATTGGGGAAGACTCGGAATCATTGAAGATGTAAAACTGACTGCCTGTAAAACGCAATGCGACCCTTCATTCCCCCAAAAGAAATTGCACCACATTTCGACATTTCATGAAATGTTCTAGAATCATTCGGCACGTGAATTCTCAGAAGCGTCTAAGGTCAAGCGCGAACAAAGCAATATTTGGCAATTTAACCCTAGAAAAGGGAACTGTCTACATAACTCAATCTTTAAAAACAACAAAATAGCGAAACGGTAACCCAAAATAAAACTGCAATTAAAATAACGTTTTGAATTCCTATAGAGCCGCAATCAATTTAAGAAATTAATTCATATAGAGCGGCAATTTTTAAAAGAACATAACAACTTTTTTTTATTGTTTTAGGATATTCAATTCAATTTAATGAGCAATTAATCAAAGTATTTAATTAAATAAAGTATTCACATTTTCATGGCGTACCTAGACTTTTCATAAATATTAAATACCTATCTTGAATATGGGTGGGTTAATCACCTGGCAAGATGTGCCTTTAGTAAATATTTTTATATAGATAATACTCGTAATACTCTGTTATGTTCTGTTAAAATTTGCCGCTCTGTAGAAATTAATTTCTTAATTTAATTGCCGCTCCATAGGAATTTATAACGTTATTTGAATTGTAGTTTGTATGTTAACAGTTTTGGTTACTTTGCGTCTTTCTAAAATTGAATTTATGACCAAATTAGTCCCAGAATTGTTCAAGGTTTTTTTCTTTGTAGTTATATTTTCGCCGATCAGACGGAATTTCTAGGTACTCCTTTGTTAAATAGTGGAATTTTAGGAATTGTTTTTAGGCTTCTCTCGAAGGTCACACGTGTCAATTTTCCTTCTAGAACGCAAATTAGGCTTAGGTGGTGTTTTTTTGGGAACGCGGGGAAAAGAAGTCAGTAGGCAACAAGCTTGGGTCCGAGACGAACGTTCATGTAGAGCGGGTTTTTTTCGCGACACCTGTTAAATTAAGTATCGTACCGAATATTGCTTTAGGCAATTAGTATCATTTCGACAAAGTCAAGTCGGATCTATATCAGTTATAACAGTGTAGCCCGGTTACAGAACAATCAAGTGTGATTGTTTTTTTCTTCGATTCGTTCGGATAAAGGCGTTAAACCCGTGAAAAGGTGATTGTTGGGTCTGTTGGTGTTACAAGCGTTTGAAATTCCTGTTGCCCTCAACGTCGACTGTCCCCGTTGGAAATAATTCAACTGATCCTGTTGAGAATAATCTGCTTCCCCAGGAGCGTACCTACCAACGTTTCGTCCGCTTGGTTTCCTGAGGCCTTCTACCTTTCTTCCCGCACCGGAAAAAAATACCCCCTTTCTCGACTGGACCTGCATCTGGAAATCAACCCCCCGGAATTGTGCCTGCCTCCACCGGAATTCAAGGTAAAGAAGCTAGTTTTCTGTGTTGCGAAATTAAGAACCTTTCTTTTCGCGCCAGCTTGCAAAATTTAAGTGTTTGAACCTCTTTTTGAGGTAAATAAGAAGCGGCCTTCAGCCGATCGTCATTTTCCTTTTCTGTGCTGCTGTAAAACTAGTAACTATAAATATTGTATGATTCCTGTAAACTCGACGCCACTGACCACGCAGAGTTATTGAAAGATTTTAAATACCGTTGCCCATGAACGACGAGTTCCCCCTTTCCCGAACGTTCAAAGTACTCGGTTGTAATCTAGAATTATAAAATCACTTTTGCCTGTCATTTTCGGTGTACTGTCGTTTCCACTAATTTGATTATATGCGTTTTGAAATATTATATCTTTTATTATTGCATTTTGTATTTGTATGCATGAATTTTGCAAGCTTAAATATATAGGAGGCTGTTCGCTTCTCGGCCTTCCACGAGGACCTCCAATCAGCTGGATTTGGAAGGTGGCGCCCACAAATTTTGACTCGCCCTGTACACAAGTAAAGATTTTCTCCCATAAGCGATTTTCACGAACTCCCCCTATTCCTGTGAGCTAAGCTGTAGGCCGTTTTCCATCTATCTGGTTACGGGTTGTCGGAAAAGCTCGATTGGCCCGTAACCAGTGGCGTAGCCAGAGTTGGCCCTTGGGGAGGGATATACCGTGAGTTCAAAAAGTAATTACATAACGGTTGGCTATGGAATAATAAAATAATGTCTAATGAAAGCTTTATATTATACCAATTGACTTTTAGGCACAGCCTTAGTTAGGGTGTACAATGGGCCAAATGTGGCCTAAGTGCATAGAAATTCTTGAAAAACCGCGTCCTAGATCTCGCCCTTTCAAATCATCATCAATCATCGTCACGGTACAATAATAAACGAAAATCCGCGAGCTTAGCTGTCAACGTATACCTATAGTAACTGTTTATTTACGTTTTTTTTATAGATTGTATGGAAAAAAGTGCAAATATTAAAGAATACTTAATAAGAACAATATTTTTAGAATACTAGTCTTTATTCAACAAAAAACATTATAAACCAAAATCTAGGCGCCGTGGTTTTTTTTGGCCAGTTCGTCAAATATTTCATCTATTTCAACTATGTAGTATTTCCAGGTGTATCGTCAACATTGCTAAACCATTAAGTTGATTCTAAAACGGAGAAATCAAACAGTATGATTAGATGTGTTTTAATTCGATTTAATGTCGCGAACGTTCGTTCTGGTGCGGCTGTTGAAACTGTGCAGAAAATTTTTAGCAGTCTATGAATGTTTGGATATGCAATTTTACTGCACGTATATCGTAGGTCTACGGTTCGTTGTTCTTTAATTGAAAGCCTGCTTAACCTTTCGACCAGAGTTTTAGTTCAGCAAATATGCAGCTTTTGGAAACTTCTGGGAGAAAATGGGTTATCATTTCTTCAAACGAATCCGTGGATGGTTTATGTTATACTTATGCCAGTATTTATTTGTGTAGAAAATACAGGTCCATGTGGTTTTTTATATTTTGTTACAAAACATGTGGGGAAGTTTATATTGCAAGATTTTAAAAGGAAATAATATGGCCAAATTTGAGAAATTTAGATTTCGACAAGCTTCGTCTTCTTCTTCTTCTTCTTCTTCTGTACATAGGCTAATGGCCTGTTAATTACCTCGACAAGCAGTAAATAATGTAAATTTATAGATCCTAAAACATTATAAGATTTCTAATTTTGTCTGCTTATGCATTTTCATAGTGGAAGCCATTTTTTAAGATTTTAGCCCTTGGGGGGGGGGA
>JABXWE010034275.1:0-21433 GCA_014611495.1 Limonius californicus
TAAAAACTGTTAATTATACTTGTTCTGGTATTAAATTTCACACTTTCCACATTTCTTTGCATTTACAATATATATGTTTCGGTAAAAGGCTTTTAATGATATTGATAAAGTTATTTGACCTGATAAAACCCACAGAGGCATACAAGAGCCCTTTCTAATTATTGGTGAAGCATGTCTCTCAGGTCCTCCATACATTTTAGAAATTGTAGCAACAATTTTTAAATCTTTCTCAGTCTCGAAACCTGGTTCGGTTTTAAAATCTACAACATTCTTTTCGTTTTATAAATTCTCGCAGATTTCTTCGGCTTCATTTTAGGCCACAAAAATAGTTGGCACATAATGTTTATAAGAAATAAATACCCATTTAAAAAATAAATTCTCAAAGATATCCTCTATTATGCTGTGTAAGTATCATGATATAATAGGCTGATGTCTAACATATGCATTTTGCACTTATGAATTTTACTGCATTTCTATAAGTCAAGCCAAGTAAATCTACATAAGAGGTTTGTAAATTAAGTAATGAGACTGGTAGCGTAGTGTTCGATCTGGCAACACTGGAGCCACAGGTGAAGATGTGATACGCCTTCAGTACGAGTTTTAACTCACTAGAGTCATTTAGTTGTGATTTTTTTTTCGTGAAACAGTTTTTTGTAGTGCGTTCTTAAAATCAGTGACATCAATTTCGAGCAACAGGGTGCTATCAGGTTTTGCTTCAGACTTGGGCACAGTGCTGTGCAACGAAAACTTTTAGCAAAACTTCGGCGGGCCTACGGAGACAGTGTTTTGTCAAGGGCCCAGGTTTTTCAGTGGTTTAAGGCATTTTCAGAAGGAAGAGAGGGATGAGAAAAATCTACGCAAAATGGTACCGAAAATCCTTTCTCAGGACCAAAAGGACGTCAGGAGGGAAAGATGCCTTGATTTTTTGGAATCAATTGTCTGGAACGTGTCATTACTAGTGACGAGTCTTGGGTGTTTTAGTATGACCCGGAAACTAAGAGCCAGAGCATGGAAAGGCACACTTCAACCTCTCTAAGGCCAAATAAAGCAAGAATGAGCAAGTCGAAGATCAAATGCATGCTAATTTGCTTCTTTGATAGCCAGGGAATCGTTCACAAAGAGTTTGTGCCTCAAGGCCAAATGGTTAATCTACACTTTTACAGGGAGGTTCTTGAAAGACTTCGAAAAATGGTCATGCGTTTGAGAGCAAACATCAAGAACACAGCAATTTGAATAAACGTTTGTTTGGCCAGTAAGAACATTCCTCTGGCTCCTCAGCCTCCTTATTCGCCCAACTTGAGTCCTTGTGACTTTTTCCTCTTCCCGAGACTGAAAAATCACCTCAAGGGACGTCATTTTGGGACAGTGGAAAACATTCAAACGGTTGTAACCGGCCAGCTGAAGGCCATTCCAGTATCCGAGTTCCAGCACTGCTATGAGGAGTGGAAGAACCGTCTCCAGCGCTATGTGGCTTCCCAAGGCAGTTACTTTGAAGGAGACAATGTTGAATTGTAATTTTATTCGAATAAAAAAGATGAAAAAAATCAGTCTCATTACTTAATTTACGTAAGGCTAACCCGATGGCTATTTCAATCCCTAAAATGTAACTTTCAAATGCCTAAAATGAGCGATTATTTTAAAACTCCTTCTTTTTTATTCTATTTATATAAATAACATTAAATCTATGACTTTGTTTACATTTAATATTCCGCATTGTATTTATGTAAAGGATGCTATTAATACAACACAACTGTGGAAAGAAATGCTAAAGCTAGGGATAAAGGAAGCTCCCATTCAAGGTTCCAAACAATACTACAATGATACTTCAACAAGAATAAAGATAGGAAACGAACTAGCGAGGCCAATGAACACTACGAAACGTCTCAGACGAGGGCGTTGTCTGTCTACCACATTTTCTAAAATATACCTAGACAGAGCCTTACAAGGGTGGACAAGAAAATGTAAAAACATGGAAATAAGAGTGGGAGACCATACCTTATATATATTATGCAGACGATCAAGTGGTAATAGTGGAATATGAAAACGACTTAAGCTACATGATTAGGAAACTAAATGAATAGTATCAACGATCCGGTCCAACTATGAATATGAATAAATGCGAATATCTCGTGGTGAGAAGCCAGGAGGAAAACAACATACCCCTAGAAGCAAAGGGAGAAAAACAACTTACTCTTAGGGGTAGGTTGATTTTCTCCCGGCTTTTTCTAGAAAATGGTTTTATAAGAGGGGTAGAAAATGCAAATATCTAGGAGTGATCTTAAATAAAAACGGAAACAGCAAACAAGAAGTATAGGAAAGAATAACTAAACACAGAAAAGGGTTAAGAACTCTGAACACGATTTTATGGTATAAGAACATCAGAAAAAATACAGAAAAATGAATCTACAGAAGATGGTCCAAAGTGTAATAACATAATATATAATATGAATAAATTGATGACCACAGAAATGGATTATCTTAGAAGAAGTTGTAGAAGATCACGACTAGGAAGAGTCAGAAATGAAGAGATACAGAATTGTATGGAAATAGGTCGAAATATCACAGTAGAAGTCAAAACACGTCAATTAACTTGGTTCGGGCATTCAAAAAGGATGGACAAAGCCAGATGGCCGAGAAACATATTAAAGTGGATACATTCGGAAAGAAGAAAAAGGAAGACCTAGGAGAAGTTTGAAAAATGAGATAGACGAAGCAATGAGATCTAGAAATATAAATGAAGAGAACTGCTGTAATAGAAGAACCTTGAAACTGAAATACACCTTCCAGCTTTTACATGGTGACAATTATTTGAATATTAATAATAACAATTTGAAAAATGGAAATGTTTACAACTTCTGAGTATTGCATTCTGCTTTTGTGAATATGCAGACAATTTGAAGTATGGCAAAGTCCAAGGGAATTATTCTGCCGATTTTTTCTATTAAGAACGCTATTCTTCGCTTTAAGAAGAATAGATAAATATAATACATTCACTTCCAACTGTATTTTCTTCTACTAAAATTAACAACTCATTCCTTCTCCATTAACTATTCTCCATTCTAATTCTGTTGCTTCTCCTAGTGAACTCAGCTATCATTAGGGTTATTCACACCTTCGATACTTTAGATCGAAACAGTGTTGTGGTGCTTTTTCATACCATTCCAGAGATTTTTAAGACAGGATGTGTTACTTCTTCCCCTAATTATTCTGCCTTCGATCTCTCCTCGCATTGTGAGTTGTAACATCCGGTATATTTCGTGTGGCATGATGTGTCCAAAATATTCTAATTATAACTTTTTATAGTTTTTGATATTTTGAGGTCTTTGCACGTCGTAGAATTTCCATATTGGTAATTCCATCGATTCATCGTTGCTTTAATATCCTCCGATAAACCAATAACTCAAAAGCTTCGATCTTCTTACTGGTACCTTCTGTGAGTGTCCAACTTTGTATTCCGTATAAGAACAACATTAAACACCATTTAAAGAAACCGTGGGACAATACATAACTTTTATAAGAATACAATCACAGCTTTAATAAGGTTGCCAAAGCAACAAACTGTATTATTTTTTTGATCTGACAATTTTTTATAATATCCAAGCCGGACATCTTGCGTCGTAACCCGCTGTAGCACCATTTACCAATATCGGTGGGATATGGTAACTGCTATCCGCTTTCAACCTAAAACAGAATACATTTGATGATCATTAGCATAATACAAATCTGATACCGTTTACATAATTCGATCAACGCTCGTGTTAAATAAACCTAAATAGGACATCGATCGTTGACATATCGTGCTACGTACATCAAATTTTACGCCGCTCTCTACATATTTAAAGATTCTTTAAGAATACAAGAACAAGATAAACCTCTACACTAATTCTGTACCTTATTTACACTATTTAGAGATATTTAAATAATTACATAAAAAGTAATATTCTCTCTTATTTACATTTACAGGTATTTGACAAACTGAAAGCGGAAATTCCAGAGTTTTTAAAGAAGATTCTTGTAGTGAATGGCGACTGCAGTCAACTTCAACTTGGTCTTGGCGAAACAGACAGGAAAATTCTCATTGAAAAGGTGTTACATTAATATTCACTCACACTGAATGTAGTTGTATAAACACATTTTTTTAAATATAATTGTAGATCTATGCCAATTTTACTACCTACGGGTATGTAAACTGAAATTAGACTAAGTAGTATTTCCATGAGTAAATGCAATATGGTGTGTGTTACTGAGTACATACACAAGCATGGTGTAGCAAATATCCAAACCATACTCGCTTAATGTCAATATATCGACATTGTGCTATTTTAGATAAACATCGTGTTTCACTGTGCAGCTTCAATGAATATGGAAGCAAAGATGAAAGATGCCGTTAATACTAATGTCCGAGGCTTAAAAGAGCTGCTCGATCTCTGTCATGAAATGCGTTACTTAAAATCACTGGTCTTCGTATCGACAGCTTATTCAAATTGCAACCAACGCAACATAGAAGAAAGATTTTATAAAACGCCGATTCAAGCCACGACGCTCATGAAGCTTACCGAAGAAATTGATGAAAGCGTCTTGGACAACATAACTTCAGGGTATGTAAATAATTTTTTTCATTTAAATTTTGCACAGATCTTTCACACTTTAAACAAATTATCCACAAACAGCCATGTTATTCCTAAAATATTCAGATATTCTGCCACGAATACTTGTGATAAACGTGTAACGTTATACGCTCAAGAATAAAGACCTACCATTTAACGTCTTTCCTAAACTCATCTTCAGAAAAAATCCTCGTGGCAAAAATAGATACCTTGACACTTTGTCATTGCCTTTCGAGAGAAATGTAAACACTAAATCCGTACTACTCTGAATAGCATATGTACCTATTGAGCCTAAAATTTACCACTGTTTTGAATTTAATTTGAAAACTTCGTTATGATTTCCGTAAAAAATAATGTCCTGGGGAAATATATCAATGAGTATCATCTTTAAACCTTTTAAAACTGGCCACAAATTTTCAAAGCGCACTTTAGATTATTTTCAATACGCAATCAGGAGTACATTATCCACTATCTACGAAAATGTACGACTAACGCAATTGAGGTGCAAGGTTTAATGCGTTTTCCTATGCTTATGTAAATAAAGTGTTTGTTATAGATTTGCATGTAATGCATGACTGTCAGTACTTATTCGAAATTGTAAAATTTATTTATTAAAATTTAAATTATTCAATGACCCTCAATCATAATATTTTTTGTGTATAATATATTGTTCAGTAATCAGAATGAAATTACATCATATAGACTAAATTTTATGACAATAGGAATAAAAATTGCAATGGCACTAATAGCGTTACAAGGGAACATTCCACGATGTATTCTTCGCATCCTGTCTAAGCCCTAATGGCCTTCACCTCTTCAGTGTTTTGTTGTTATCTTGAGCTAGTAATTCTCCTAGTAGGGGATTTGTGTGCGATTCTAGTTCTTCATGGTTTTCCATGTTCCTTTTGTGGATGATTTCTTGGACGAATGGGATTTTGAGATCAGTATGAAGAGACAGTTAGATTTTAGACGTACCACGGCATCTGTTGGCATTCTAAGAGCTTTTACAATAGAAGATAGATTGATGTAAACAGTGTATAAAGAAATGGGCTGAAAACACTTCCCTGTGGCAGTCCGGCTTTCACATGGAGGAAGTTAGAGACTGCATTGTGATTTTGACTTGAAAGTGGCGGTCCCTCAAGTAAAATTGTAGCAAGTAGAAGTATGGAGGAAAGATCTGTTTGATCCTGAACAGAAGGCGGGGGCGCAAGACTCTGGCTCACATTTAAAAAAACGGCAGTACAGTATTTGCCTTCTTCAAAAGCTTTGTTTATGGAATGTGATATGCGATGCACTAATTTTGATAACAAAGTCAAGAAGCTAATAGGACGGTATGAGAAAACATCTGTTGGATCTTTACCAAGTTTTACTATCATTATAATTTGCATTTCTTTGAATTGTTTGGCCCGGTATCCAATTGTTAATATGGCGTTAAATATATACATATATGTTACAAAACCTTTCCTTGGCAGTTATAAGGTCCACATGTCACGGGCTTAAACGGAATTGGGGCCCATAAACGACGACATGCCCTAGCGTAGGTTAGAGGAGGAGGGGGGTTCAATTTGTAAAATACACCACGCTTAAATCTGGTCAGATTCGCGATAAAGTCGTAATAAATGAGGGCGCCAACAGGAATATGATTAGATCCGGCACTGATCAAGCTCCGTGTTACTTTGAACGGCCAATCCGAAGGTTGTGCATGATGGAACTTACTTTTTCGCGCAATTGGTCCTAATAGAAATGTTAAATTTACTAGCCCCGTAAACAAAGGGGTGCAACAATCACTCTCAGCTGTCCTTACAGGAATCTTCACATTACTTTTAACAGACATCAAAATAAAATAGAGTTGAGTTTAACAAGGCATTTAATTAAATTAAAGAAGCGGATCAAATACACACAAAATGGATAAATGATTATAATTTTGTAAGGAACCAAGATCAACATTATTGAAAAAAACAGTTTATAACAAACATTCTTAATATTAGACAAGATCGCGTACAGGTGAATCCAAAGTAATTAAATCTAAGTTAATAATATCTGAATTAAGATACTGCAGAAAGGCCTTGTACACGCAGTACTTTCTTAATTCGGCAAAGTTCTTCATATAAAACATAAGAAATATAAACCAGTTACAGAATATTTCGCAATGAACGGGTGCGTTATAAGCGGCCTCCTCCAGTAAACTAAATGGGACAGCTGAAGCGTGGTTAACAAAGGGTTTGAAAATTTACCTTTTTCGATGAAAATTTTGGGCATTTAGGGGGGTTGTAAAGCTTGAGCCAGTCCCGGGGTGTAGTGTTGGAGTTTCTACAGTTGCTTCTCTCGAAACCACATGCTTTTGGTAGATTTTCCAATCTTCCGTCATACGCCAAAATTTCCCAATGGGAAACCGAATATTCCTCTTTTTCGGACGTACCGTAAATGGTACCGCAGAAAGCGAAAGTAATTACCTATTAGTAAATTACACTGATTCGGGTTAATGTTGCGTTTGCAGAAAGCTAAATAAACGTCACGCATGCAGGGTGCGTTAAATAAAAGCGACCGAATATCCTCTGTTTTTCTAGGTTTAATAAACCAATATCTTTCTTAATTTCATTTGGGATGGTTTGTTTAAGAGGTTGTTGAGTTGGAATGGGGGGTTGACAAAATTTGTTCTATTTCGTGATAGAGTTCTTCTCTGTGTGGACTGAAATCGTTGGAGAGATGTTCCGCAAAGAAATTGGTATTTTCTTCATAACTTTTGCCCATGGACTTACAGCTGGTATTAGTTTGCGTATTGGAGGTGTTTCGGGGTTTTCATGTTTTTTGACAGAGTTCTTGAACCGATTAAGGTGACAGTGACATAGTTACTAAATGATTCATTTCACAGATCTTTGAGATTCGTTATTAATTTACTGCTTAATTGGCTGTATCTACTTTTATCTGAAGGGGCTCGACTCCGCTATCTAATTTCGAGGGGAATATTGCTTGCCTGCTTTTAAGGTTATGGGTATGGGGTGATTGTGATTGGTAGTAGTCTGTTGCGGTAGCTATGTCATGATGCTCTCGAAGTCTTACGTTTAAGTTAGTATTCGCATGAATTATTTTATGGTAATGGCCCCAGTCTGTATTGAAATGGCGTAGTCTTGGAGGAGGTTGTTTATAATATGAATACAAATTACTCAGAATCGACCACTTCTAAAAATGGAGATTATTTTGGGATTTTTTTAATTTGGTAGGACAACGACTTTTCAGTTAGAACACCGTAAGAAAACTGCAGATTAAAGTTTTCCAAAAAGACTGCCCTGAAATACGTGTATAACATCCTGCAAAAGCGTCAGCTACAGTTATTTGTTACTTTGACAGTATTTTTTCCTTCGTGTCTGAAAGTATTGGTCATAACCGCACATACAAGGATAGACACTCAGAAAATCTAAAAATGAAACTTGCTCAGCAAACTATACCCAACTATGAGACGTTAAAAATTAAAATATTTAGTGTTTCCTAGTATCAGTTTTTTAATCAGTGTGGTTGTTGCTAGAGCAATTACGTTTCAGGTTATTTTTGTGATAAAGAAAACGAAGTCAATGTAGCTAAAGCAGCTACCGTTTCATTTTTCTTAATTGTACGAGGTCGGACAAATATATAACGGGATTGATCAAATACAAAACATGTGAGGTAGCCATAGGTGAAAATATCTCTAGCGTGCTTCGAAGAAATCTCCCTCGACTTCTACGTACCGTTGACATCGGCGATACAAGTCGAGGAAAGCCTGCTTAAACGAGGAAGCGGGGAAGTGCGTTTAGTTCGGCGGTAACATTCCGTTGAATGTCTTCCACGTCGTCAAAGCGCCTTCCCTTGAGGATCAATTTCAGCTGAGGAAACAGCATGCGGTCCGCTGGAGACCGAACCGGCGAATAGGGAGGATGTTCAAAGACTGGGACATTCTTGTCGCCAAAAACGTCTTCACAATCAAGGCAGAATGCACAGGGGCATTGTCGTGTAAAAGGTGCCACTTGCTGGAGGCTGCCAAATGCGGTCGCACACGTCTAATGCGTTTTAGTAAACACGTCATGACACCCTTGTAGTACAAGCTAGTGACGGTGACACCAGGTGGCACAAATTCTTTGTAAATAATTTCGATCGCCATTCCATGCTTTGTCTCTTGCTTTCTGGATCCTACTGGAAGCAACACGACTCGTCACCAGTAACAATTGAATTCAGAAAATTTGGGTGACTGTTGGCTGTTGCAATGAATTCGTGGGAGGTGTCCACTAGATGCGCTTTTTGCTCAGCGATCAAATTCTGCGGGACAAATTTGGCACAGACCTTCCTTTTCTTCAAAATCCTTCTCCAAAATGGTTCTAATGGTTTCACGGCTAATACTCAGCTCCTGCTCCATCATTCCCAGTAACAGTCGTCGATCAGCCGCCACAAGTTGTCGGGCTTTTTCGATCGTTACGGGGTTTCTCGTTGTGATCGTACGACCCGCCTGCTGATCGTGGTAAAGGTCCTGTCGACCTTCACGAAATCTGGCAAACCACTCGATAACGCGAGTACGGGACATGGCCTCATCGCCGTACACAGTTTTCAACATCTCGAATGTCTCCGTGGTCGTTTTCCCCAATTTGAAACAAAACTTAATGTTGGCTCTCTGCTCCATGTTCGACTTATGTCACATGTGACAGATGCACGTCATGTTCATTCGCATGCACAACCTACCACGCAAGTTCTGACAGAATGCCGTTTAAGCTATGTGTAGACGAAAGTTCCAGCTACAGTTTAAATATGATTTGGAAACAGCCAGTTTCTTATAGCGTCCGCAGTACAGCCAATCCCGTTTCATATTTGTCCGACCTCGTATGTTCCTTCATGTGTAAGACTTTGAATACTCAATGTATTTTAAATATTTAATAGCGGTAACAGTAACTCTTTTTAATGACAAAATAATATTTTCGAAATTTTGTGATTTTTATTATAAAGCAGCTTAAACGTTTAAATAGGCTCCCCCACTTTAAAATTATCTATTCTCAACTCTTCCTGAAATTACTTGCCGCTTTAAATACTCCTCTCTAAAGGTTTATTGAAATGAGATTTGTCATTTAGGAAATATCGACCGCAGTAAACGTATAACCTAAGGAAAACAGTCCCAAATGAACTTCTTGGTAAAGAGAGGTATTTATTTAATATATCGGCGATAGCGTAAGGCGTGTAAAGGGCGGCGAATTGTACTCAACTTCCTGGGTCTATCCTAGAAATTTAAGACAGTACATATTAGATGGTCTTAAAAATTTGAGTACAACTAGTACGAGTATAATGATGAATGACTAATATGCAAGCAGTGGTTTGCAGATCTGCTGCCAAAACTGTAAACCAACAGTGTGATTGTTGTTGACAACGTCAGTTGAAAACTAGAAGTAATATGCCCGTTACACAAGAAAAGACATATATTGGTCGGAGACAATAAATTGCTGTAAAGAAATCCTTTGAGAAAATGTACCTCATAGACGATATGGCGGAAGAACCGTTCTATGCTTAACCCATTTGAACTAATACAGAGTTATATGAAAGCAGAAATTCGTCACCACAATACTTTCGCGAAATTTGAGGTAACATTCACTGAACTAAGAAAGGAACAACTGGATAGGATTGATCTGGAAACCAGAAGAAATCTTGTCAACATGTAATAAATGTATGTAGATAAATAATCATTGATTTACAAACCTCTGATGGTGACATTGACATTAGTGAAAATGATGATTTGGTAAATGATTATCAAGTGAGCAGCATTTTATTGTCTATTTTTACATATTTTATATAAAGCATAGAATTGAAAATAAGCGTTGAGTTATTTAAATTCTCATTAAACTGTTAAAGAAAAATATTTTTATTATTATTTGTTTATTCTTTATTGGTTTTCCAAACTGATGAATTACAGTTTAGTTTTTATGTTCTCATTTACAAAGTAACTTTTTCTTCTGTATTAAATAAACTTAACTTTAACAAATACGATATTGCTATTTAATTTGTACTTATTAGTGGGCCGTGGTAGAGTAGTGGCCGAGGCGCTTGACTTCGTACTTATTCTATCAAAGTCGCTTAGGTTCAAATCCTGAACATTGCACTTTCCCAGTGTCTTAATTGTAGCTGGCGCATGAAACATAAAGTTTTCTGTGGTGACACAATGCTTTTAAAAAAATTGTGCTAATAGTATAGAAATGTAGAGTTTCCTCGATTTTTACAGGATGGTGAAAGACTGGCAGAATACATATTGTTACACCAAAGCCGTAGCAGAAAATATGTTACTTAATACGGCTGGCAACTTACCGGCAGGTGTGTTTAGGCCATCAATAGGTAAGTACATTTTTATTTAAATAACAATTTCTATTATCTAACACATTGTTTGAAAGTTCATTTTAAGAGGAATACAGCGCATGTTCTATTTTCTAATTATTCTAAGAAGTTACTCGTTAAAAAATAAATCTTACAATAATTGTAAGATTTAATTAATTTCACTTATTGAATTTAAAGGCTGTTTAATCTAACAGATCTTCAAAATGTGCTCCATATCCTTCCTGGCAGAAAGCCCATCGATGATTGAACACATTCCTTACATTTTGCAATATTTCTGGAGAAATTTGTCTGACTTCACGCCTGATACGTTGCTGTAGATACTCAATGTTGTCTGGCTTTATTACATAAGCCTTACTCTTAAGATATGACCATAAAAAGAAATCGAGTGGAATAACATCTAGAAATCATACGGGCCACTCAATTGGACCTCTTCTTCCAATCCATCTATTTGGGAAAATTTCGCATGGTCACGGTCACGGTCACAGTATAGTGTAGAGCTCCGTCTTGTTGACACCATAGCCTTTCATTGAATAAATCTGGATCTATCTCATTTGAAAATAAAGTTTCAAACATATAACGAGATCATCTTAAATAAGACTCAGATATCTTGCTTCATTAAGATTATCGTTGAAGAATGTTGGACCAATTTTTCGATCGCCTACGCATTTACTGTTTGTGAGCACTGAGTATGGGTTTCCCGCATCCAGTAAGGATCGTCAGCAACCCAATAACGACAGTTGTGCCAATTACCTTAACCATTTAAAGTCAACGTACTTTCGTCCCAAAAAGGTATCAATTTTAAAAATATTTGATCTACGATCCGGGTGATTCTCAGTTAATTCCTGAACCATTAGAATCTTTTAAGAATGCATCTGTGCAGATTTAAGTATTTTCCGAACAGTAGTATGACTGATATCGTCCTTAAATCGTCGTTCCTTAATCTAATCTTGTCTTTTTTGTTTTATTTTATGTGAAGAATTTTCTGAAGAAGTCCAATTTCCTGTGGCGAAACATAAAAACATGTTAAAATTGTAACATTAACTTCTACCTCCTGTTGGAGATTGTCTAAAGACACATTTATATTTGGCGAAAATTATTTCTCTACCTGCTTTTCCCTTTAATATGTAAACCACGCCAAAAAACAAACATATTTTCTATTAAAGAGAAAGGAATTTTAGGCCAATGTGTAGGTTGGGTTGCGTCAATCGCCTTTCAATGGGAGACAATTTAGCTCCCCCAACCTGTTTTTTCAGTTCGTTAATTAATTGGAACTATCTTGAAAAATTCTAGAAATAAAATAGTGAAACGATTCATATCGTTTCGAACGTATTTCTATTTATCACTTAAGAGCAATGCATTGGACCAACGAAACTCTTCTTCTTCTCTCCCTAGTGGTAGTGGTAGTTTCTCTTTTTAAATCATCACCTCCGTGTTTGATCATCTTATTTTGTAACTTGATCGACAGTGAGGGATTTTCCATTTGTGAATTGTTCTAGCTGCCTCACTAAAAATGATATGAAATGCATTCAGTTGATTGTCGTTATTTTTGTCGCTTCTCATGATATAATTGATTATATAATCATCATCATTTGCTTCTTCACCGTCTTATACAGACTGGGTCGCTTTTCATTGCTCTATCTTATATCTAATATAGTATAATAAAATATTAGAGATACCAAGAAAAATAAGAGGAAAAACTTTCTTAGTTGCACTTTATCAACAGCATAGCTACAATAATAATTTTTCATGTTTCACTAGCTTTTAAGAAAAATGTCCAACTTTTATTTTTCAAATGGGACACCCTGTATATTTTTATCAGACGACTGTACCTTAAGTTCTCTTTTAATGAATGTAAAAACGTCATGATTCGCATTCCAATAAAAGAAGAAAAGTCAAATAATAAAATCGCAAGAGTTCTTCAGATCTAAACAATTGTCACTGTATTGTTCAATGCGCGTTTTACAATTTACGATTAATAAGTTGTATGTCGCCGATGTCCTTCTATTTTAATGCAGATTTGAGTTGATTCGTAGTTTTAGTGTTCGTTTTCATGCTGTTTTTCTAATTGTATCCGTCATTTTTGGAGTTGCTAAGACAGAAATTGGGTGCTTAAATGTATTCGTTGATCTATTTTGTGCATTTCTCAGCATTTTCCAAAAATGCTTTTCCCCGCCGTAGAAATTATGCCCATATCCCTGGATAATCGTCGAAGTAGATGGAAGTGAGGCAGTACTAAATCGAAATAATAGGTTAGATGTACGCTGACCACATTTTTTTGAGAAAAAATAGGACAGAACAAGAGTAGATGTGACAGGCAGGCGTATTTTAATTAGTTTATTTTTAGGATGGATTTGAAATTAATATATAGGCAGGGGCACGCTTTAGCAAAATATTTTGTCCATTTGGTCGAAAAGATAAACGCAATACACTTTTATGATATTTATTCCTTCAAATCATTTAACACAGTGATGAACCAAAAATTTTTCTGTGGTTACAAATGAAACACAACCACATCTTAAGTCGAATTTATATGCGGGTAGTTTTATTCTAAAACCGGTATATAAACAACTACTTTTTTTCCTGAGGTTGGTCTTTCGTCCCATGTACCGCGATCTATAAGTCTTATTGTGGCCTCATTGGGAGTCCTGGTTCCCCGAAGAATCCCAGGACGGTCCTGATGGAAGCCTCTTTTATCATATCGGGTTTTAATTCTGGTTCCCCAAGTGTCGTTGTCTGCGCACCGTTAGGCTTTCGCAGTAGCATAGCTAGTGAAGAGGTGTCTCTTCTTCCTCTTTATAGACTCTACATGTTGAGTTGTCCGCTGTCTTTATCAAGGATAAATGTTTCTTCAGATGATTGTGTCCGGTAAGGATGCCTGCCAGTTATTTTAATTTCTCGCGTCGTACGTTTAGGAGTTCTCTTGTGACTTTCCTGAATGGACCTCTGATTAGGGTTTTTGAGTGCCTCAATCCAGGGTGGTTGTCCCAGTAGTCGCGATGAGTTTTTCTTGGCCATTTTCTGGTGTGTTCCCTAGCGGTAGCGTATGCTATTCCGCAGGTTGGTTCTGGGCCAAGGGGCTGTGTTTCGCTTCCCGATTTTACCAGTTTGTCTGTTTGTTCATTCCCATATTCTCCTTGGTGTCCCGGTACCCCTACAAAACATAGTTTTTTATTTTGTCGCAGTTTAACCACATTTTCTGACAGCTCTTTGGGCGCCGCCTGGTTTCCCACATGATATAGATTCATGTAGTATCCTGATTTGAGCAAAGATTAATAGGTGCTGAAGTTTCTGCCTGGAACACGGTGACATAGTTGCCCAGGTATATGCTTACATCATGGCCCGTTCCAGCTTCAAATATGCCAATCCTTGTAACATTTTGGGTTTTTGATCTATCTCTGTACCAGACGTCTTATTGTGGTATGACCACTATAAACAATTTTGTGAAGTCAAAGACAGGTGTTATTTTGTGTGACTGCATATGTAAGACGTAGTCTTCTTCAACGTATTTGAAAATGTTGGTATGGTTTTGCGGTAATCATTCGTTTTCAGTTGATATGCCCCAGTTTTCCCGCCGCCTTCACTCTTAGGTGAAGTGCTGTCCAAAAAGGCTGCAAATGCGGCAGTTGTAATTTAGGATATCGCCTATGATACAGGCAGACCAGCCGTTGCAACTTAATTAGCCTCCTTTTATTCCCTGCTACTTCAATAGAGTGTCACCAAACTATTGATGCGTAGGCTACTAAGGAACAGTCGTTCTCGTGTACTATCAGTATATCATTTTGGGTCCCAGCTCCCACGTTGTTCCAAACATTCGCCTGCAGGTAAAGAATCGGCCACCGACACTTCTACAGTTATTTCGTTCAGCGTGGTGGTTATACTTCTGTTTTCTAGTATGATTCGTATCCAGTTGCATATCAACGAAATAACCCCATGATTCTTTGCAGATCGAGATATCGTTTCGTAGGAAAACCCCCCTCTATATCTAAAGAGGCTGTTAGAACAGTTTCTCTAGAGGTAATAGGTTTCTCTGTTCTGTTAGCTAGTTTACCGACGCACCGTCCTTTACAAATCTTTTTCCAGCGTTTTTAAGATAAACGACGTAAGACTTATAGTTCGGTACTACTTTGCCTGAGTGTATCCATGTGGTTCTGGTTTTGGTGTAAATACCACTCTGAGCTGCCTCCAGCTTTCCGGTAGGTACTATACACCGAAACTAGCTTATGTGCAGGCGAGAGGACAACTCTTCAAAACCCTGCTGTAAAAATGCAGGAAAGATTCTGTCTCCGTACTACAACTACTTTATAGAAGGGTTTATTAATTTGCAACCGTTCGTATGGCAAATTAATAATTAATTAATAATTAAAAATTACTAATTTCAAAATTAACAATGCCACCGCAATTCTCGAGGCTTTACAAATGAATTTCTTATATTGCCTGCATCCACCAAAGCATAATTCATGCACATTTAGCAATTACCTACTTACAAAGAGACCGAAGATTCATAAATTATTTGAACTTCTGCTATGCCTGCGCTTTCCCACCATATTAGATTGAGCTATAAAACTTAAATTCAACAAAAATATAAATTCGGTATACGAAATGTTTCAGTTATGCCCACCTATGCTGATCCCGTACCTGGATGGACTTCAAATTTGTATGGCCCTGTAGGAGTGTTGCTTGCTTGCGGACTAGGAATAATGAGAGTATTTTATGCTAAAATAGAAGAGAAATTCGACTTTGTACCTGCAGACTTCTGTATTAATGCACTTATTTGTACAGCCTGGGCAATACATAAAAAAAGGTAAGCTGTAAGGTGAATATATTTTTATTTCAGTTTGAGTTTGAATGCTTCGGTAAAATATTCTTATATATCAATAACAGACTGGCATAACTTAAAACAAGTATGATAAATACAATATTGTTGTTTTTAGGCAAGTCCACAAATCAGTTGTTCAGCAACCAGTTCCAATGTACACCTATGCAGGGGGTCTAAGAAGAAGCATATCGTGGGATTATTTACTTAAGAACTGCATAAATTATGAGTATCCAGCAAAACACGCCATGTGGGCCACTGTAGTAATTATAACTGGCAATAGGCTGTACTACAATCTCTTATGGTACTTGCTGCATGTTATTCCGGGATACTTAATGGATATATACTTTTCCATGACAGAGAACAAAATGAGGTAAGATTCCTATTTACTTTTTCCATAAGAAACTAGCTATCGAACATGAATGTAGTAAATTTCAAATCTGAGATACTAATCTACCGTTTGATCGTAAATCAGATCAGTCATCCAATATCAGAACAGAAAGATAATTAAAATGAATTATTCGTTTCCAAGAAAGTTCCTAAAAACCGTTTCATTTCTAAAGCCATAGAAAAAGACAATTTAAAATAAAATAGTTTGTTAAAGGATACTATGATAACAGAACTTATTATTTATTATTTTATTACTGTTTATTACTAACATCCATCTTAAGGCTCACCTAAAATCAGATGATCTTGCTAGTCATGCCTTGCTTTCTCTTCTACTTAGACATCAATTAGGTAAACTTTTGTTCAACTACTGCCAGACTGGTTAACCACCGTTCCATATTTTTACTTTTCTGCACTAACGGTATCGGATTGTAATATTTACCCAGAAACTTTTAATATTAAGGGCATCCTAGCAACCAAGAACTAAAAGTGACTTTTACATCGAAAACCGTTATATTCGTATCTCTATCTCTCTCGGATGTTAGGGCTGTCTATCGGAATGCTAAACAACAAACTGCAGCCAATGTGAAAGACAAAACGTATAATATTACGATAAAGTAAACTGGTAAAAGAGGGATTATTCTGACTGAGAAAATCAGATAAATGTTGAGGTTGGAGTTATATGCATTATGCTCTTAAATGCGTGAAAATTCGTTAAGTATGATATTTGACATCTTATTTAAGTAAAAGATGTTAAAACTATACCTGTAACTATTTCAAACCCTAAAATAACTATTTTATATCTTCTTCCAGCACAGACAATCATTTTTTATTTAAGATATCCTTTGTACCTTTCCTTACTAAACAGTTTAAGAAGTAAAAACTTAAAGGAATTACTTTCTTAATAACAATTAGGTTTAGGCTAATTTATCAACTTCTAGATTGAAGAAGGTGTATGCAAAGCTTGCAAAATTGATGCAAGTAATGAATGTCTTTACAACTACAACTTGGAACTTTGAAAACGCTAATATTTATAGCTTGTGGGACCAGTTAAATGAAACTGATAAAAAACTGTTTCCTTATCATATGGACGTAATGGACTATAAGAAATACTTGCAAAACTTTTGCCTTGGAATAAAATTATATCAATTGAAAGAAACTCTAGATAATGTAGCAGCTGAAAAGAAACGTTACCAAAGGTACAGTAAGGTAATTCTAGTTTGACCTAAAACTAAAATCATTTAATTTTTAGGTTAGTCATAATTCATAAAACCGTGAAAACGGTTTTTCTGGGATTACTTCTACTATGCGTTTATAAATTTATTAGACTATTTGTATGACAATTAAACAAACCAAAATTGAAACAATTTCGTTGTCATAATATAGCAATCGTGTAGCAATAACCGCTTGACACCATGAACGTGTATATTAACTTTAATAAATAAATACGAAATACAACATATTTATATCTCAAGACATAGCATGTTTAATGTTTAGTAGGTTCTAGTTATACATACGTTTTAAAAAATATAAGTAATTCGACTTTGCAGTAACATCCAACTTTAAGCAAGTTTAAACAGTAGCACGGTATTAATTTGATTTAGCGACAAAATGTGCAACAGTGGATAATGAGTTCACGTTTATGACAGCAATTCTCGAGAACATAATGGATTAATGAATTCTCGCCTTACTATAATTAAGTACCTCATATTTTTCTTTATTTTTAATAGATGGAAGTAAATGCAATGGATTCAAATACTTCACCAACATAAATTCAGGCTAAAGCTATTTCGATTTTTTTACACACGTCCCATTACTAAGAAAATCATTAAAATCTATTCCTCTTAAAATTAACGTTTGAGGTAATGTACATAACCGTTGCAGAAATATCTTGGTGTTAGTGCTATTTATTTAATTATAAGGAACAAAGTAGAATAACCCAACCCAGCGGATGGTAGAAATTTACGAAAATGTAGTAAGTATAATACCTTTGGTAAAATACGTCAAAGTATAATTATAAACATTTTTATTTAATAGAGTATATCACCTGGTCACTTACCACTGGAATAGTGACTCTCCGTTCTTTCCCAAAATATAAATAGCATTGATTCAAATCAATTAAAAAGAGCTTTTAGTTTATGGAAGAGCACATGAAAGGGCTACATAAACTGCGGGAAATACTTACCATACGTTGTGAACCACTATATACACTTCGTTTCATATGAAATTGTAACGTTCTCCGCGCCTAACAGAAGGCAACCCGTTTTACATATATAGAAATTTTAATATTTCGAAGTTAGTTCAGGTCAAGACGACGCAGTGAGGTTTTGAGTTTAAAATTTTAGAGGGATAGGAGATTCTAAAAGACAGTTTCCCGTAATTAGGTCAGTGGGTTAAACATTGTCAACCTTACCGGACGTCTATTGTAAATAGTGAATTTTTATTGAAATCGTTTGTCGATTGGGAATTAGTTTTTCGCTTTGAGAGTCACTTCACACAGGAGCTTTCCCCACAGTTGAAGGGAAACAATTCTCCAGGAAATTATTTTCCAATATAGAATTTACTCCGGTAAAGAAGATTTGGTATGGTGTTATGCCAGAGTCCATCAAATGGTGAGTTGGTTATAACCAGAAATTGTTGTCTTATCGTAATCTCCAGAACCTTAATCCTAATCTCAAATAAATTTAGTTAGGCAAAAAGTCGTACATCGGGACTTCCAGAAATTAAGACGACGCAGTAGAAAAACTGTACATTTATGCGTAGTGCGAAAATTGATACGCTGTCCTCGCCGAGTAACCTTGTGAGGGTTTTTCCCGAACCGAGTAAACACCTGGGCCTATCAATAGAGAGTTTAGTGTATGGACGAGCTGATTGCAGCTGATCAAGGGAAATGCAATTTTTTAAAACTATATAACCTTGTCTTGTTGTTCACCATTTCGTTATGTTTATTTAAGAATTAATTTATTAATTAAATGGGGTCAACGAATTGTGTCATTGGGATTTAATTGGGGTTACGTGTACATATGAAATACTATTGTAATATTCCATATTCCAATTTTACGTAAAGCAGATATACAGGGTACTCGAATAGTGGGTTGATATTGCGTTGTTCACGCCTTGACGATAGTTTTTGATCGTTGTTTACGCATGTTTCGTGACGCGAAGGCCTTCGAAGTTACGGGATGCGCTAAAAATTTCTAGCATATTATTGTGTAGCGCAATACAGGTCCTAAAAATTGTTTGAGTTTGCCAAGTTAATTTTCGTATTATCCCGGTAGATTAACGTAAAATTGGGACTTCTAATTTTAGTTTAAATCATTGTTCTGCACAGAAATTTAGAACTGTGAATGGGTTTTATTGGTTTATTAGGTAAACAGAGATTTGGTTGCAACTTGTGTTTTATTTTACGACGAATTATTTGGATTTAGTCTACGTAAAGGATAGATATAACTAAAATAAAGGTAGGTGATTATTTTTCTTGGGGTCCTACTTCTCATTTACCACCTCGGACGATGCTAGAAAATTATAAGTCGGTGGCGCCTATTAATTAATTGTTTTGAACCTACTCCTTCTTCGATTGGGTGTCCGGGAATCTGGCATCTGTCGATGTGTAATTGTCTACCTAAACAGTGGCGGAGTGATGAGGTTGTTTTTGTAATTCAACCAATTTTTGTAAATGGCGTGACAAAATGCACCACCCATTACAAATAAAACTACGGATTTGAAACTTTGCTAAAATAATGTTTTATTATTGCGTATGAAATCATCAGGTTTTCATAAAAAAAAGATTAACAATTATAAGAAAACAATAACAACAACAAAATAAACCTCGCCATGAACAGCAATGCAAGCATTTACTCGTCGTGGCATGCTTTCTATCAAGTGGTCTACGTTCTCCTGGGGTATTTCGTTCCATATAACCTCAAGTGTGTGTGTGTCAGTTCGTCTAAGTTGTTAGGAGCCCTTGGAAATATCTTAGTCGCCCGCTCATCATGTCCCAAAGATGTTGGCGATAAGTCCGGTGATCGTGCAGGCCAGGGCAACATATGCAATTCTGCTTGTTAGAGGTACGTTCTGGTAATTTTTGCAGTGTGTGGACGTGCGTCATCCTGTTGGAAAATACCATTTGGCAGCATCTGCATGAATGGTACTAACACCGGTTCCTGGACAATATGAATATAGCGATGAGCATTTAAAGTGCCTGGGACGAACACAAGAGGTGATCTTCTACCGAAACAAATCGCACCCCAAACTATAACTCCACGCATTTTTGTTTGACGTTCGGGAACACAAAGAAGTCGTATGGCGATAAATCAGGTATATACCAGCAATGAGACATTAAATCGATCATTTTCTCCTTCAAATTACCGATTATTTGACATGCTGTGTGAGAGCTGACCTTGTCATGATGAAGAATGATGCGACGTTTTCGATTATTTTTCCTGATTTCTTCGACGACTTCTGGCAAACAAATTGTTGTATACTATTAAGCGTTAACTGTTCTTCGATCCTCTAAAGGAATGGTTGTAACATGTCCAGTACAACAGAAGAAACAAGTGATCATTTTCTTGGAAGTGCTTAGTGAACGAACAACTTTTGTGGAATTCGGACCATCTTGGAACACCCAAACAGTGGATTGTGGCATATTTTCCGGTTCATACGAATATATCCAAGTTTCGTCACCTGTTACGATGTTGTATACGGGTTTTTCAGGCTTTTCAGCCCGAAAGATCATGGCAACTGTCTTTTGGGACAGGAAAGGGATATTGTTAGTGGATTTTATTTCGAGAGGCGCAACAATCAATTCTGATGCGTATTGTGTGACTTTGAGAAAACTCCGGCGTACCTTACAAAACAAGCGGCGTGGCTTACTGTCTTCCGGTGTGATGTTGCTCCATAAGAATGCAAGGCCACATGTTTCTGCACAAACACAAGGTCTAATCAGATCTTTTGGATGGGAACTACTGGATCATCCACCTTACAGTCCAGGCCTTGCACCCAGTGATTTTCACTTGTTTCGGTACTTAAAGGAGTTCCTTGGCGGTCAACGGTTCAACGACGACGAAGAAATGAAAACTGCAGTCATGGATTGGGCTTTTCCACAGGCGGCAGATTTCTTTGACGTCGGAATTCAAAAACTTGTTGAACGGTATGACAAATGTTTCAACAATGGAAATTATATAGAAAAGTAGATAAAATTATGTAGAATATGGAAAAAATATATTTTAATGATATTTACAGTATTTTTCTTCTTATAAAAAACGGGCCTTATTTAAAAAATACCCCTCGT
>JABXWE010034276.1:0-27672 GCA_014611495.1 Limonius californicus
TAGCGACGCACCAAAGAATAAGCCGTCAATATATCGTATTGTTTTTAAGTGTAATCCTTAATACAAGGGGGGGAGTAATTTTATCATCTAGTTGTAGGTTTCCTATTCCTTGCGTTCAGTCTATTCTGGAAAGTGCGGTCTTGACTGTAAGTAAAAATATTTCTGCAGTGTTGTTACATTTACAATAATTATCTTAGTATATCTAACAAAATGTAAGAAATTGTGATAAATACCTCAGTGACAATCACAACGTTTGTCAGGGGCACAATACAGGAAGAAAAGAGCAAAGTAAGGCACACCACGGTCATGAATTAAATATTTAACTCCTATTATAAGCCATCCGTCTCGTTATAAAAGTATTCAAGAAAATATTAAATCCGAGACCGCTTCTGAATATCAGAATATCGACGAAAAAAAGACAGTGTGCACCATCACAACTTAAACAATTTTAATTAAATACCATAAACGTCAGTTATCAAATGGGAATCATCGAAATCGAGGTATTTGAAGAAGTATCTATGATGTTCACCTTGTTAGACGTTAATAGTAAAAGTTAATATTCGGTGATCCGGGCAACTGCCACAAAGTTTGGTTCAAGAAATATTAAAATTTTAGCACAAAATGTAGTAAGTACCATAAAAAAATTACAAAAAACCTGCACACGAAAGAGGTCGAAAGAGTTACGATAAGTATTTATTACTTCCTATAACAAATACTTCGAGGACTGGGGTGGCTTAGTGGTAAGAGAGTCATGCTTTCGGTGTAATGGTCCAATTGCTTCGCGATTCGAATCACTCCAGGGATCAGAATATTTTTTCAATTGCCTGGTTGGTCAGTATAGGGTCCCGGTCTCCCTTTGTCATCGGGGGTCAAACTAACTTATTAGGATCGCACTACAGGAGTAACAAGACTCCGCACGTATACACCTTACATAGGCAGGTTAAGTACGGTTAGAATTGCCTCACAGCAAAGCGATGGGCCTACGATGCCTGTGAAAGCTCCAGAATAATAAATAATAATAACAAATACTTCAAGAATGGCTATTCCACTACATGTAAAAAATTAATGTGTGGTTTCATAGTGTGTTTGATATAAACTTAGATATAGAAAACCTAAGAAGTTCAAAACGAGATATTAGATATAAACGCCAGAGCTTTTGTGATATCTTGCATTGCACCCAGCCTCAATTTGGTTACAGGTAATTCACAAATAAAAACTTACATTACTTACATACAAATATCTTTAATTCAATCCAAGAATTATATAACTTTTTTATGCGTATGCTCAAAGATGGAGAATATTAGAAATTCATATAAAAACATTTACGCTAAACATATTAAGCCACACAAAACGGGGCAAGCTATCAAATAACCAACTAAAGATTCGTATGAAGCACTACTTGAAATGAGATGGATACACGAACATGAGCTAATTCTTTGGTTTCAAAATTAGGTCATTTAAATGTCTGTGCTCCACTTCGTATGTTACGATCTAGTACGACCCCTTTTTGTGCTGTTGAAATCTCCAGAAGAGGTATGGAAAAAGGCTCCTATGAAAGGAGAATAACAACTAAAAGTTTTAGATGATGACAAACATAATAGCGACGTTAAAGTGAGTTAATATGACGCGGAACAGAAATTTACATTACGAAAAGCATGTTTAATGAGCAAATAGGAGTGATTGTGTCAAGGAAAGGATGATGAAATAAGATTAGTGTAAATGTGAACATCTTAAAAAACTATTTACGAAGTGGCGGAAAAAAGTTACATTACATACAAAGTAAAATGTTCAGATAGACTGGGAATGCGATAAAAGAGTATACTGACGAAAAGAGTGGAAACGTAAAAACAGAACAGTTGTCAAGCGTAGAGTGTGGCAGGGAAGAAGAAAGTGTTGGACGCTATGAATGACAATAGTCAGAAAGGAATCTTAAGAGAAATAAAGAGGGATTTTAAAAATAAAGTCGACAGGAACGTGTAACGTTCGTTTAGTTTTGCCACTTTATTTGAATTAAAGTCTTATTTTAATTGCTGCTCGATTACTTACTATTCTATGATTTCCGAAGGTTAATTTATGGGCGGTCACTTTTTCGGAACTTTGGAAGGGAACGCTGACAACGCTGACATGTATGTTTAGTCTGTATATGCCGATCGAAAACAGTACTTAGAATCCTTGCAGAATGGCCCGAAAATTCCACGCGTTAATTTGTTCTAGAATTCATGCAACATATTTCGTAATATGACGAAATACTTACCGCTGTTGCATATTCGTGTTGTGTTTTTTGGCAGTCGACTTAAGATCTCCTCTCGACGCGGTAGCTTGTTAAGACTTCAGCGGCGACGACAAGTACTGCGAGAAGTCAGCCCAAGCTGCTGAGGGTGAACGCACATAGTTTTGAGCCGGAGTTTTTTTTTTGGCAAAGCTTCTGCTAACTTAAGTTACCGTATCGCTTTTTTTGCCTGGGGCAGAATATTCTCGACATTGAGTCGGATTAAATATTAGCAGAGTATCGCGCTTTAGCAAAGGCAATTTAGTAAAATTGTTTTCTCGACCTGTATCGGACTACAGCCATTAACCCCGTGAATACCCACTAAGCCACATTCAAACCTCGTTCAACGAAGATTTTGTTCCGGACTGCAAGAACACCAAAAATTTTCCGTTTCCAGCCGTGAGGGGCGTGCTTGCAATTTTTGTCCGCTTCTCAAGGACCTAGGAACACCCCAAATTGTGCCTCTGTCTCTACTCCCTACCGAAGAAAACTAAGGTAAAACTTGCTAATGTACTATACAGTGATTGTTTTCCCCTGTTTACCAGTTCTTCGTTGGTAACTAAGAAATAGAACAGTTTAATTCCCTTGTAATATTAAAAGTGAGGCAACCTTCAGTTGCCCAACGTTTCATTACTCGTTAAGGTTAAAATTTAATTAATTCTTTAAACTCGAACGTCGCTGGCTGCGTAGATCTGTTCATTAAAGTAAATATCGCAAGCCAGTGGCGGCGAACTCTTTGGTTTGGACGTCCCAACACTGCTTTGTTTAGCTCATAATTTTTTTTTCTTGTTTGTTCTAAATTGTACTATTTGTGTGCTATATTTTACTCAATAGAGTTGTATGCAGTTAAACTGTAGTACAATCTTTTATTCTGGTGTATTTTATTGGCTGCATGAACTTTGTAATTATAATTATAAACATTATGTACAGCAGGAGGCACAATAAAGGTAAGTTCAATTCCCGTAAGCTGCTGGTTTCTCGGCCTTCCTACGAGAACCTGCATTCAGCTGTAACCTGGAGGGTGGCGCCCATTAGGGGACCTGTAGCAAAATATGTAAATGCAAAAATGATGACAGAATATGATAAATACCTGAAACAGTTCTTCTTCTTATGAAACATAAAGAAATACGAGTGGGATTAGATCTTCAAACATACGAAGTGAGAGGTACACCAGAAAAATCGTTACGGATAGACTGCTGAGAAGAAATGAAAGCAAAAAATTAAGAGAAATAGAGCATTTCGAATTAAGGCAACCTGTTGAATGCAAAAGTAGACAAATAAATAAATAAATAGTAAATGAACAAGTACACACATGTTGATGAAACCTGTATAAGCAAGGAATATGAGAATACGATGTGACATATAATGGTTACAAAGCGTTTAAGATAGTGAATGAAACAATATTGAGAGAGAAATATAATTGAGAGTAACAATGTGAGTATGTAAATTACTAAGCATATTGAGATAGGGTATGGAAAAAAAAGATCAATCTTAAAAGCAAGCAAAACTTGAAGGTGTGTATAACAAATGACTGTAAAAGGAGGAGTGTGAGAACATGTTGTATAGTGTTGGAAAGAATGAATAAAAATAGTCAAAGTTGTATGTTGAAGCCAATAGTAACAGAAGATTTAAAATGCATTTGTTACAAATAAAGTAGCGGTTAGAAATAAAGAGCATGTAGAAAATGAACGTATATAGTTTGATAGAATTTGATAGAGCAGCAAAGGAAAGAGTAAAAGGTTGGAAGGGAAATGGTGGGACTAGATATCCAATACAACTTCTAATGGGATAGAAAATACACATTTTCTTGCAATTTATTTTTCTTCACTAAGTGCGCGTTTGAAAGTACCACAGACTCCAAACTGCGAGCTGCGTGTAGAACACACACTTCTACTTTAGACCGGTCGTTAGAAATTCAATGTTCGGAATTGAAATCCAAGCCTTTACCGTAGAAGCTTAACGAACTGAACTCTAGTTCTCGGAGCTTTTCTGATTTCTTCTTCTTATTCGAGTGCTTTATCTCTCTTATGCCTGTGGTGCATGTTTAAAGTACCACAGACGTAAGAGACCTACAGCTGAACGTGGGCTCCGAACCACGGAAAGTGTAAACAGTTCTGCGTCAGAAAAAATTTACTAGGCAGAATATCTCGCTGGTTTGCTATTGCCATTGCGAGGGAGAACGGTCGTTAAAAATCCGATGCTTCGGTATTGGGAATAGAACCCCAGACCTTTATCGTAGAAGTCTAAAGCGCTGATTTCTTACTTGTATATGCCTGAAACTTGAATATTAATTAAAAACTCGTGTCATTTACACAAGAAGACAGAATTTAATCCTAACAATATTGAAATAACCTGTTTGACGAAACTATTATTTTAAAAATTGAGGTTCATCTCCCCTTGACGAGCTATGAAATTGAAACATGGCTTGAACTGTTTCGCTGGCGAAGTGGAATTTTGTTACACATAATTTGGTCCTAGAGAAGTTTCCTAAAATTGCGAAACAAGTGAGTTAGGAGAGCGAAAAGCAAGCAGTAAAACGTAAATTAATCCCCGGCCTAACGACCTCGGCTAATCTAATTTAATGATTTAATTACAGGAATTTGACAATTAAACTTCTTGCTGCGAAGCCTCGTAAGTATGAGGACTTGTAGTACTTCATTAGGACTAATTCGATAAATATTTCTACCCGACACTATTAACGGCGACTAAACGGGCAGTTAAGCAGGAATAATAAGATGTGTGTAGCGCTGTCCTAAGGCCAATAACATGTACTTATTGATCGGCTACCTCTGATCTGATCAGATACCAGTCCGGAATTGGTATTTAACCAGACGGTTCACGTTAATTGTATGAGCAATGATTTTTAGACCGTAGTTGTTTAACAAGACGTCGGTCGGCACGAAGTCGCTCTCTTTGATTTTTCGACTTTAATTTACTGCCGGTCTTGCAGACGTTCATGGTAATTTGATTGGGGAAAAATTTAACTCGCTTTCTACTAGTCATTGACAAATTAGAATTTTCGAAATGAACTAATCGCCCCGACTTTTATTCTTTTGTAGCGAACGCCGGTTTTATTTCGCTTATCCTGGTCGCCATTTTATTGCAGTGAGTTATTGTCGCGGAAAAACTGAGAATAAATGCCGCAACGCTGGATGCATTTTAATCAGGGCTATGCTGATACTTTATTGGTCTTATTAACATCAGTTCAAGGTGATCACTAAGGCGACTGAATAATCAATTACAGTATGTCGTAATTTTAATCGGAGTTAATTTTTAATTTATGTGGGCGTGTTATTAAACAAGCGTTGAGTGCAAGAATTATATAATGATCGCGTAAACAACTTGTAGTAAAAATTCAAATTTTTCTAACCTACCGTAACCGCGGTATGTTAAGACCGTCAGGATCATATTTTATGGATTCGGTGAAAAACATAAATAAATAACTACGTGACTTTTTTGTTTACATGCCATATTAAAATACGGTTTTTACTTCGTTTTCTCCTTTTTATTCCATTCTCAATTTATTCACAATTCGTAATTCATCTGATGAATGCTTACTGGGGAATGGTTAACAGTATATGTAAAAACAACGGATACACGAACGAAAATGGTAACAGACGTTTAGAATTATGAACAAGATATACCGCAACGATAGGGTCGACGAAAAATGTTGAACAAAGACTATGTACTGAATTAATATATATAGAAGGAATGAAGAATTAGAATTAGTTGCGGGAAAACTTAAGAAAAGAAAGAAGAATAATAAAAAGTAAAGATTGAAGTGTAGGAACATTTGGTTATTTTGTATACACTTGTATTTGTCATAAGAGCTGTTCTTCTGGTTAAAATGCTAACCGCTTTGTCTAACAAATTACATTTAGAGCTTTTTCAAGAACTGCAATTCATTTTTCGCATAGACCTAGGTTAGGTTCTCAGAGGGATGAAAATCTCACGCGTTCGAGATAAGTGAATAAAAATAAGTGTGTTGGTTAATTGTTGGATGCAATGAACTGGTTTTTACTTACCTATGTTTTTGCTACCTGTAAGGGGTGTAGATGAGCTTTCAGTATGTGCTGTAGTAGTTGTTCTATAAAACTGTAAATAATGCTTTTGCTTTTGTTGAAATAGTAGTTAGTGACTGTAATTACTGTGTTATTAAGATTAAAGACTGTCGCCCGTGGTGTTCCGCTTGGGAACTTCCAAACTCGCCAAGGTCCCTGGGGGTTGCGTATCCGCGCAGATTCTGCATAAAGCTGCTTAGTGCTAGGCGGGTCGGTGCTCCGGTGTGGTCATTCAATCAAACCTTGACCTGATTGACCGCCCATGGTAGCTAGTGATCTCTGCATTGCACTTTGCAGAGTGGAGTGGCCTGTGGAGAGCCTGCCTCTCACTTTTTTCCTTATTGTGCACGTACGGTGACTGGAGAATATCGTTTGGTGATCACAATAACACGGAGGGACCCATTTCCCGGTGGTAACATTGGATTGCATGGTACCCGTTACTCTTACTGTATGAGAAACATGGACGTGTTGATAGATATGAAAATATGAAAAATTGGAAAGACATTAAGACTGTTTAGATAAAAATGTTAAGAAAAGTGACGGAACGACAATTTATAGGCTAAACATTAGAGAAGAAGGACTACGGCAACAGAAAACGAAGCAGTTGTAAGGAAATCTGAAAATGCGAAAATGTAATCGAAGAAGTTGGTGTAAAATATCTAGTGAACAAATTGAAATATAGTTTATATTTTGATGGTAAGTAGGTACTAAAGATTTGCAAAAATGTATGGTGATTGCTGTGAGTGAAGTGCAAAAAAGCATAAGTGAAACTAGGTAATAAGGGAAGATGCTGATAATAAATATTGGAGTTGTGAGATAAGAGCAAAATGGTGAAGCAAAATTTGTACAACCAACTTAGGACAAACCAGGAAACATTTCTATTCTCAATCTATCTCCTGTTTACTCTAAGCATGTCTTTGTGCTTTCCTTTTAGCTGATATTCTAAACAACTTCCATAGCTTTACAGTATTATTATTTTCAAAATTGTTGCTATTCGTACTATCTTAACTTTCTTCTTGTACAATGACAATAAGTTTTCCTGGTTTCTGTCTTTTGCTGGTACGAAACCATAATTAATTTTACGCAATATGAGGTTGTTCCTCGCCCATGCTATTTTTATGGCCACATTCTTATTGATGTAATTTTCCGTTAAAAATATTGACAAATTAATCATGCGTCCATAAAAGGCTAAAAGCCTTGAAAGCGACAGCGCCGCAATCGCGCGACCAAGATACGCCGTAAAATATCAAAGAAATGTTAATAAAGAGTTAATAATTCATACAACAATGGGTAATGCGTGTTCTAGTAAAAACCATCAGGAACACTATGATAGCAGTTTGATAAAAAGCGGCAAAAAAATGAACTCATTCGACCGTGGCAGTTTAAACACAGTCTGCCGATTGCCGGTCGAACATCCAGAATCCAGTGGCGTCTCGTCAACATATTTAAGTTCACGTTAACGCAAAATCTAGTGGTTTCCGATTATTTTGATTTTTCCCACAGTCGTAATAAAACAATAAAAAGGAGACATTTGAAGGTAACGACCGAGCTTATGTTGTGTTTGAAAATTCGGACCGAACTGTAAGGGCAAAGTTCAAAGCCGAACCGCCTTTTAGTGGAAGGTCGGACAGAGAGTTCAAATTTAAACCCGTTCATGCAAACTTCATTGTTAGGCAAATATGCGATTTCATTAAACGCTTTGATTAGCTCTGCTCGAAGCTTACTAGACCATGCGTGGATTTTAGATTTTGCAACGTGATCACAACTGAGTGTTTTTGCGTTCATCTCGTGCACTCGTCGCTGTTTTTGCTCTGCGAAAAGCCGGCCGATTATTTTTCCACGGTTTATTGAGGCATAAAATTTCACGCTTTGCTTCTTGTTTTGCTTAAGATGCCCGCTTGTGGAGTATGTTATGTTGACTGTGCCATAGAAAAACCTAAACGATGCGATTTCCACTCGGATGGGCCTTTTTATAGCACGAACGCTGATTTGGTTAATTTCTGAAGTCGATCTCGAGTTTCCAACTAAATTATACATTCACGAGCTTTACTAACCTTTATATCGCCCATCTGTGTAAACAAATTTCCCATAAATCAATGGCAATCAATTTAAAATGAATAAAATCGTCTATAAAAAGTAAAAACCGGAAAACAGTCACGATCTGATAGGTTAGTGCTCTAACGCAATTTATTCTTTCTGCTTCTTCTGCTCGTTGCGGGCTCGGACGATGGAGAAAGACAGAACGAGGTTGTTTGTTATACCTGGCATAAGTAAATGCCCTGATATGAATGCAATAGCAATACTGGCGATTATGGTCGTAAGATCTGTTCTCAGATACATCTAGTCATGGCCAGCTTTACCTTGAAATAAGTTATGATCTGCCCGATGAACCATATTTATATCCAAGCTGGCTTGATGTGGAAGGTAAAGGTTGTTATTCACGATAAATAAAAGCCAGAGTCGTTCGTTACCAAGACTTTTTTCTATTCCTTTTTTATGGTTTTACGAAACTGATTTTTAATCACGGCGGGGCTTTGGGCAATGCCGTAGTCAAGATTTTCTTTATTTAAATAGTGGAATTTTTGGATTCTAGATATATTCATGTATTTTAAAATTGCTGCGTCATAGATATGTATAATCAATCCGCTGACTCCCCTGAAATACCATTGTTATAGTATTAAATTGTTATATTTGTTAGTAGCTTCCAATCCTTGCTATTTAGCATTTAAGACTTAAACTTGAAAATGGTATTTGGTGGTAGTTCTAAGAGTTGGCCTCCGTGTAATAGTTATGTTATGTATTTACATATTAACTTTGTTAAAAGTTCTTAATCCTTGGCATAATGAAAGGAAATTGCCACAACTATACTAGTTTTCAAAACATGCATTTGCATTTTTAAGTTTTTCCTTATAAATTATAATGTTCATCTGAGAATTTTCCTCAACTTCTAGAAAATGAAATTCATTCAAAGATTAAAACGTAGTAGTAATGATGTCCTCTACTCCCAACTTTTTACATTTTAGCTAACACATTTAAAATTTTTTTCTTTAAAATTTTTTGAGAAGCTTTATAGTCTTAAATTTTTGAGAAAGAATTTTAGAGAAGTTATTTCTTTCCCTATAGATTGGTTTGGGATTTTGAACTCTCTAGAACATCTAGAAGTACCCCATGGCGAAGAATCGGTATTATGACATTGCGAATGTTTTTCTTGAAATTGAAACCTGCAGCAGTTAAGGAATTTTCTAGAATTAATTGCCATATATCCTCAAATCGTGAGGATTTGTATATATTTCAAGTATATGCTGTTTTGAAAATATTCGTAAATTTGTTTGAAGACTAAACTTTTAAAATATTCTGTAACGCTTGACATTGTAATCCGTGGAAACCACAGAAACAAGTACCAAGGTATAATTTACTCAGCGTCTATTACACATCCTAAAGATTTCCAGCAATCTCTGAATGTTTATCGGCAATTGAATTATTTCCTCGCAATTTTTGAATTTTCCTGTTTGTACAACTTAGAATTATTACAAAGGTGTATTCCACATTTAAGGTTTCTTTATGTTAGTCGCCAAGCTTATACCCTACAGATTTTTATGATATTTTCGGAATATGTTAAAGATATTTCAGCATAAACGAAAATGTCTAATATTCTTAGAAGCATAGACATTCTTGCAGTAGTCCCGAATTTTTGGGGCAATTTAGAATACCTTTAAATTCTTGAAATATTGTTTTAAAATGTCTTCGGGCTCTTTAATAATGTTCTTTAGTCTTTAATGTTGTAATCCTTGAAGCTATAGAACTATAGAAAATTTGAGGTTTTCCAGAGTATGATTTTCAATAATTACGAGGATGAGGAAATATGTCTTTTTCTTTATTCTTTCAGAATTTCCTTTAATTTGTTCTTTGAATATATCTATTTTTGGGTTTAATTCTCACTCGCCGTTTTTGGGGACTACTTGTTGGCCAGATATCGTCAATAACATGTGCGAAGCAATCTTGAATTCTTGAAATTAACGTTGAATTGAACATACTAAACTAAGTTTTGATAGAATCTTTCGACATCTTCAAGATTGTTATTTGAAATTTAGATCAATTTCCGAGAACTCAGCCTTTAGGGATGCTCTTAAATCCTTGAAACATTCTTCGTGTTTAGATTTTTTGCAGTTCATGAATGCTTAAAATTCCTTTAGGTTACTCCAATTATCAAGGAATTGTTGAGACTGTCTATGGATTTTTATTGTACTGCTACAAATTTTCTTAGTAGCTTCAGAACTGTTTTAATTGATTAGTAATAATAATCTGTTACGTGATTGTTAGGTTTCTTTAAATTCTTGGGATTCTTGTGTCTACAATCCTACTTCTTCTTCTCTTTTAGAGAGGGTCTTTCCAAATCAAGCTTCTTCTTTCGATATAGACGTCCAACATTCTTTCTATCGTTTGGAAAGTCCGCCTTTCCATCTATTTCCATATGGACTGTCTCTTCGATAACTTAAGCAATACTGGAATCCTTCATACTTCAAATACATCTTGAATGAATTCTCAAATTTTGACATTTCCGATGAATTTCTAGGAGAAATTTGTATAGTTGGTGAAGGTGAAGGTTGTTTTAGATTTTAGAATTTCTCATGCGCCGTCCTCTACTTCCAAAGATTTTTCCATTTTTCAGATTTTCAGTAATGCCTACAGACCTTGCATCCTTGATATAAAATTCTAGAATTTTTGAGAATGTTTGCAATCCTTAACTTATTCATAGCCTCTTGGAATTCCGTTAAAATTTCCATAACAACCTTCTAAACTGTATCTGTTTTAAAATGTATTTATTTCTTTTTGAATTTTCAAAGCCCCTTGACATATTGTACTGTTCTGAAAGCTTTTTGTAATGCAAAAGATCTTTTTGTATAGTGGAGTAATTAAATTGTTGCCGTGGTACATGTAGCCCTGTGCATCTGTATCGATAATTCAAATAATATATCGAATAATTCGATATATCGAATAACGATATAGAATAAAAGTTATTCGATATATGGAATAATAAATTATTTTGGATATTATTTCAGATATATCGAATAAATATTTATTCGAATGAATTTATTTGATTATCGAATAAAAAATTATTCGAATTATCGAATACAAAGTTATTCGAAGAATTATTTATTGGATAATTACTACTAGATTTATTCGAATAAATTACTATTCCAGTAAATTTATTCGAATAATTACTTATCCGTTTGAATAAAACTGCTATTCGTATAAAATCCCACAGAATGAAAACCCAAACAAAAAATTTTAAATAGTAGTTTAATACTTGCAGCTAGCAACGTAATCGGTTTATTGTTTGAAACATTCTTAGGTAGTCTTATCAATTCTCATTAGCCGAGTTTACTATTAGTATTTTTCAATTTCTTTACAATATCAGAAAATTAATTTTTTTGGCTATGAATAAAGACTTGTATTTTATATAATGTAAAATCGTTAATATAATTTAAAATTGTATAATACATTTAAATAAATAGTGATATGAAAATTGCGCATGCATTTCAAAGTTTTTTCTCCCTTTAGTGAATTGTAATTTTTCCCCAATAAATTAATTTTTGTGCAACGTTATCCTGATGATTCTTCTAAAGAAAGTGTTAGCATTAGGTACTTATTTTTAGGTAATAACATTTGCATACTTTTCGATATGTATTCACACGGTTTGGTACTAATTCTAGTAATTCGAATAATATATCGAATAATTCAATGTATCGAATAACGATATTAGAATACAAGTTATTCGATTTATCGAATAAGTTATTATTCGACTTAATTTATTCGATATATCGAATAAAAATTATTCGAATAAATTTATTTGATATATCGGATAAACAATTTTTCGATATTTATTCTATATTTATTCGAATAATTCGATATTTATTCCAATAATTCGATATTTATTCGCAATTCGATATATCGAATAATATTTAAATTTATTCGTTATTCGATACCCTGTTTCTGATATCGAACACTCCTAGGTACATGTTCCAGTTTTATTTAAGTTTGCAGGATTTCTCTAATTTTCAGAAGATTCTAAATCCTGGAAATTTTCATAACTTAGGAATATGTAAAAAAATCGGGATGTATTCTTGATGTGATGGAAACCTTACCAATTAACTGCGATTCTAAAATATTGCTACTTTTCATTCAATTTTTTTAGAAATAGAAGGAATTTCCGTATTTTACATAGCGTTTGCTACCTATAAATTGGTAATAATTTTAGTTACAACCACTTTAGTTAGCGTTCGTTTTTTTAAATTTCAGTTCAAAGGCTTTTGTTCTATTTTTTGAATTGTAAAATAGTAGGAATTTGTGAAAGGCCTTTATTAGTTTAATGATTGCGACTATTCATTACTCGTGGATTATCTTATACCTAGCAACTGTTTTGCTTTCCATATTTTTAAACCATCACACGATTTAATTAACGTCTGATATGCAAAATTAGAGAAATAATAACATAGAATGTACAAAGAGTAAACAAGAGCGTGTAAAATAATTTCCTCGTTTCCTTGCTGCACCGCCGCAGCAGTTTTGATTCTTTGAACGATGTGATAAAACAGAACAAAATTCACAAAGTAGTTGAATTCGAAAACAAAATTAATTTAACTGGAGCTCTAAACTGTCTGGAGCAGAGAGAAAGCTTTATAAACATTTTTAAATTTATGTACATTGGAAATCTGTACAAAGTGGCGCTGTAGTAAAATCCGAAATCCGGAACAAGCATTAAACTGAAACAAGCTTCCAAATGTTCATTGCCTTGTATCTCGCATAGAAATTAGTGGATGTTACGAATTCTGGTTGTTAGATGATGTGTCGCCCCTGCTTTGTTCCGATAATAAATGTATCGGGCCAATTCGGCTCGAATGTGCTCACAGACTTTCCTAAAAGCGCTAGATTTTCATCGGCCAGGAGGTCGAGTTGGGGGCCACGTTAATCCCCCTTAACCCGACGGACCCATCTCCAAGTCTCGAGAAAAACGCTGCAACCGGAGAAAAAGCCCATCAGGGTTAAGCCCTCGGAAAGTTCGGCACTCGAACGGTCTACGTGTTGAGAAATCAATGAGTGCTATTGGTTCAAGAAGTCGAGTTATCAGGGGTGGCTGGGTGGCTTGGGGGATGAATGAGGTCGGTATCGCAACGGAAAGTGGATTGTAAAGACGAGGGCGCGATACACACGACGACAGAAGCAGCCCAAATCACAGGATTGCCCGCAAATTGTTTTCAAGATAACTTTGAGCCGTTTCCATTTAGAGCAACTGTCGCTAACGAACTTTCGGGTTAGCTATATTCGACTCGGCTTAGGTATTATTCAGTGCCACAAAAGTGCCACCCTCAATACGATGACGAACCGGAACGATTGATAAAAGCCATTACGTTTGTTCTATACGCAAAATTTGGTCAATCGACAGTTTTTATAACGTCCCATACTGTTATTTACATTAATCTGAACCCCTATTCACCTACATAACTACGCCGCTATTAACTGATTAGGAGTATGGATAACAGGGACTTTTGCGAAATGCATGGATGTAATTATAAAAGGAATCTTTTGTATTGATTTTAGAAACTTATAAGTGACTCTGTTCTCATTTTTTGTAATTAAGTATCGTTACTCTGTGAAATTGTATAGTGTCAGTTGTAAGCTGTGAATATATATTATTTATCACGGGCTTAAACGGAATTGTAACACATAAACGACGGTATGGCCTAGCGTAGTTCAGAGGAGAAGGGGGGGTTCATTTTGTAAAATACACCGCGCTTATATCTGATCAACAGAGATAAATATTATTTTAAAAAAACTTGTTTTAAAAGGAACAGTCTTAATATTAAACAAGGCGTCACGCGCAGGTGAACCCCAAAATAATTAAATCTAAGCCAATAATACCTGAAAAAAAGATACTGCAGAAAGGCCTTGTACACACAGTATTTTCCTATATCACTAAAAAGTCTTCGAATATAACATACAAAATATAAACTAATTGCAGAAGATTTCACAATGAACGGCGTGGGCTTCAGGCGGCCTCTCCCGGTAAACTAAATGGAACAGATGAAGCGTGGCTAACAAAGGATTTGAAATTTACCTTTTTTGATGTAAAATTGGCCCTTTAGGGGGGTGTAAAGCTTGAGTTAGTCCCTGGGTTTAGTGGTGGAGTTTTCACAGTTGCTTTTCTCGAAACCGCTTGCTTTTGGCAGATTTTTCAATATTACGTCATACGACGAAATTTCCCAAAGCGGTTCTTTAAGCGATATTTTCGGGATTTTTAGAAACCGAATATTCCCCTTTTTCGGACGTACCGTGAATGGTACCGCAGAAAGCGAAAGTAATTACCCTTTGGTAAATTACACTGATTCGGACGCCCGGGGGTAATTTTATATCTGCGTAACACTCAGGTCGAGAGCTGGAGCCTGACCTCTGTGGTTTCCCCGCACTTAACAGTCTGAAGACTCAGATTAATGATGCGTTTGCAGAAAGACAAATAAACGTCGCGCATACAAGGTGCGTTTAATAAAACCGGTCGAACGTCACATATATTCTTGATATACATCAGTGAAATAACTAATTCTGTCTCTGGTTCTGGTGTAGTGTTAGTTGCGAATGATACTACAGTATTAACTTAAAAAATAAAAGGATGTAACCAGGACGAACAGAGGTCGGCAAGTATGCCGCAACAATCTGCCACGTTTACGCAAAATACGCAGTAACCTGTACACTAATATGAATGTGTTCTTCTGAAAAATCTTATACTGAATACGAAATAAATTCAGAAAAAGATTTTTACTTGTAGGGAATATCAATTTATTAATTTAACAACCAATTGTGGATTATTTTATATAAACAATTATTGCTTTATATAACACACTTTTAATTTTAGGCGGCTAAAATAGATAATAATACACAGGAGAGCATTACACACCCTGCAAAACATTCAAATAGAAGTGAAATTAATAAATAAAAGTGCATTTAAAATATTTATTTTATTTTTACAGTCTAGTTATTACAATAACTAAGTACGCTATTTTCTATTTTCTAACCACCAAATTATATCGATTATTTTCCAATGTAATATATATACTTGGAAAAACATCTTTCAATATCACATAATATTACTCGACAACAATTTTACAGACACAATATTGCAAGGACAGATTTTGCGTTTCTGGTTTTTTACTAATATTTGGAATGACAGGAAAACGAGATTTTGTGTAAGGTAACTAAGCGGCTCATTCGAGCATTTTTAAATTCCGTTAACAATCTAAAAATAGCCAACAAAATTGGAATCAATACTTTTAAGTTACATATTGAATTCAAATTCTTCACGTTTTAATTAACTCGTTTTTGGAACTATCAACACTTTGATTTTCGACGTACGCACTTCAATGATCACTAAATGTTTTACGGATGAATTTTACATGACAATAAATTACTTTGATAACCCAGTTCTATTCCAATTTCCAGAGAATGTATGCAAGTCGCAATCCGCAATCCGTAATTCATAAACTGTGTCGACCGGTACTTATTTTGCACAGAAAATAACAATTTTTCGAAAGAATTACTATAATCATTAAATAACATTTTTCGAAAAGTTCTCAATGTCTAGGTAGATGTCGAAATAGTTTCCAGCGTTTGTCAAGATAGGTATTTTTATTCGCAGATTCATAAAGTTCTGAACTTAATGCAAATTTACTGCATGAAATTCCACAAAATTTAACACCATTGATATAAAAAATATTTGAAATATTACCTATATATACTTCTTAAGTAGAAAATTAGGGGAAACTCCGAAATCCTTCTAATATAATTTCTGAATTTTTTATTTATCTCTTCTTTCATTTATGTGTGGAAATACTAAAACAAACACTTTAAGAATGTTAAGTGTTGTGTTGTATTTATATTATATACTAAAATGTGCCCGTAATAAGGAAAAACTAGCAACTCAAACAAACAAACAAAGTGTTAACAATGAATCACTTTGGTATCACAATTAATTACACTTTTATAAATTTCAATTCATTCCACCTGCCATTACACTACCGAGCGATACCCACAAAAAGCAATCCCTATTTGATAAATAAATGCTGTTGTTTTGCTCTGAATAAAGGGTTGTTTACTGTAAGATCGTATTCCTTAATTAAGTTACTTGCTGGGATACCAAATTACCAAGTTTTACAAAACTATGGCGGTGCCAACGCTATTATATGAGAGCGAGACGTGGGTTACATAGGAAACGGACGAAAGTAAAATACAGGCATCAGAAATGAAATTCCTTCGGAAAACCTAAGATTGCGCAAGAGAAAACCATCTGAGAAACATGGACATAAGAAATGAATCGAGAATATTTGTAGTAAATGACAAAGTCGCTGAATATAAAGAGAAAATGACCCAGAATATTAACGGAATGAAAGAAGAGAGCAATGGCATACCAATAAGGGTCAGAGAAGATGCTAGACCAGACCCGCACAACTTGGCAGTAAAAAGGGCCCAAAATTAAAATAGGCTGACTTCTTCGGGCCGCAGATAGGATTTCAGCGTCTCCTTTTCCAAGTAAAGGCACAATTAATAATTAAACTACTTGCAAATAATCCACATTATAAAGAAGAAAAATTTCAATTAATATCAATTAATTATACTTATTACTTAAGATTTTTATTTATCATGAAATCTCATTAAAAACTGCTTTACTTACCGGTACAAGATTGGATATTTTTTCAGGTTTTCTTACTGTTTACGTTTAGCTAATGATACGCATTACAGTTCTTGTCAGCAATCAGTTTCTACTACTCCGGAACCATGTTTGAAATTAATGTGTTCAAAACGTCTTCCATGTGTTCATCGGTTAGAGTTGATCGTTTCTATTCAAGTTCATAATGGATAAGGTTTGTTTACATATGTAAGTACTACCTAATATACGAAAAACTTGTATAACTTCATCTTGCAGATTTTTAAATTTTTCCTTTTTCAAACTCTTGGGATTCTTGAAGGCTACCTTCTCTGGGTTTATTTCTAATCTGTCGAGCACTGAAGTTCAATAATCTGTAGCTCTGTAAATGCACGAGGAGTTCCTGTGTATCCACAGAGAAGGGATCTCCAATTAATTTAAATTTATTGTCGTCATCTTCGGATAGTGTCAGTCTTGAATCAAAAGTTGCATGTCATTTTGCACGGGCCGCTGGATATTTTTTGGAGGGCCGCAAGCGACCTGCGGGCCGTATGTTATGCAGGTCTGATCTAGACGCTCCAGAAAACGGTTAAATGAGGTACGAAGTTCGGAACAGGCAGAAATGCTTCCACAGTGGCGGGAACACGACGAAGAAATACTACAAACACTAGTTTCGGCCACACACAAAAACAAATAGATATCCAGAGCTGTTATACCATATGGGTTATATACCGTGCGCAATTTCCTGTTCCTCAAGTTAAAACCGCACCCAAAACAAGGTGTGGGCAGAAGGGACGTTAAGTGTCTAAATATTTCATCAATTTTTTGTTTTTGTGTTCAAATTGAAAAACCTTGGAATAATTTATACGTTTAACGTAGTCCTCGAATTACGGTCGCATTAGAGGAGTAACAAGACCATAAACAAAAACATTCACACACAACAGCAGGTTAAGCATGTTACGCACCAACACGGTAAGCCGCAGAGTCGGGCCCTGTTATGCATTGCACAAACTAACTTAGCCTTGTCTCAAACCAAACGCGATGAGCCTCTAAGGCCTGTGAAAGCTTCATAATAAAAAAAATAACGTAGTAGCATCATCAAATCCGATGCGCGATTGCCGTCAGCTTGGCGTAGTGGTAGAACATTCGCTTTGTAATGCGATCTTCGGGAGTTCGAATCCTCGCTTCTGCTTCATGTTTTTAAATTATTTTTTCTAACTGTGTAGTATTCTCTAAATACATATCATACAAAAATACACGAATTTTTGGGTTTTATACAAAACTAAATAATAAAACAGTATTATTTAATTGTTAAATTTACTGTTACACATTTAATAATAACATTTAAATCGTTTAACGCTAATTATAATTATTAACGCAAAACAAATAAAATTTAATCAAATGTTCGAATGAATTGCCAACTGCATTCAAAGAGTAACCCAAACGATTATAAAATTATCTCCGCACTTGAGTTAGCGTTCTTGGTGTAATTTATTTCTACAATATTCAATAATGTTGTGTATTTAGAGAATAATAACATAATTGGATTTACAAAAATAAAACATCCTTCATAAAAAATAATTAAAAAAAAAATAAAGCAGAAGCGAGGATCCGAACTCCCGAAGATCGCATTACAAAGCTAATTCTTTACCACTACGCCACGCTGACGGCAATCGCGCATTGGTTTTGGTGATATTCTTACACTAAATTGATGACTTAATTTGGTACTATTTAAATAAAACATTGATGTACTATCTGGAAAATTAACGTCCCTTCTGCGCACACCTTGTTTTGGGTGCGTTCTTTAACTTGGGGAGCAGGAAATTGAAGAATTCCACAAACGAATGTATTTTCTTATGGACCGTATTTAAAGTCAGCTCATGGCATATTTAATATTGAAACTTGACAGTTACATGCGTGTTTCTTTAATAGACGTATTCATTCGGTCAATGCGGATGTCGTTCTTATGGAAATAAAATGAGAATAATGTGATAAGGTAATAAGGTGAAAAGTTTTAAATGATTGTTTACTAAAAGACGCAAGTGTGGCCCAGTGGTTGGAGCACAGAGTTGCGGTGCAGAAGGTCGGGAGTTCCATTCCCCGAAACGATGTTCCGCGGACGGCCTACTTAGTTTCTTTAAATTGGGTACCGGCGTTCGAATAAACAAGGGGTAATAGTGCAGTTGTCCATGCGTGGTGCTCACCTCGTCACCACTTGTCATAAATTTCGACCGCGACAAGGGGGGGTGGCAGCTAGGATACGGGATCTCTGACCATACGTCTTGCAGACCAAACTCCTTCATGTGCGTAAAGCCTCGCCATTATCATTTACTAAAAAGATCTATCAGCTTAGGAGCCAGGTTTGCATCGCGTTGTAACGGATCGCGTTTAAACGGGATTTAGCTGTATATTATTAGATCTTAACTTGTATTGAAACTGACATGTATTATGCATGTATGTGAAATATTACACCCATAAAATATCTATCTATCTAACATATATTAAAAACATCCGTAATGGTTGATGGAAGAGCAACGAAGAAACAGAGTGTCTAGAAAGTAGAAACTCCTCGGGAATTTAAAAAGTAATGAAAATCTTTTAAAGCGTTCAATAAATCTCTCGATTTTAAAAATGATCCGACATTTAGGTAAACATCCGAGCAAACGAGGCTCTTACTTAACCGAACTAATAGAATTACTTTTCAGCATTTCCCATCAAATATTGAAATACTTTCGCGAGCGGGACCATAATGTATATTGACTAAGTAACATTTATTACATCGTAATGCAGAATTTCAATAAAAACCGTCAAGATAGAGTATCGCGGCCGTCTAGTATCGAGCAGCTCATTAATATCGGGTTCTTAGCTTTTTTCAGTTAAAGTGCTCGCCGGAGATAAATCAAAAGTTGGCGAGTTTTATAAAGAAATGAATTCACTTCACGTGATCTTGATATTACTCGCTTATGCACGAGATGGCCCGTGAAAACTCTGCACGTCATTCGTACGCTAAAATCACATTCTCGACCGAGGGAGCGCGAAAGCGAATCGCTCTAACACAGCAAAAGCGAAAGTGCATACATAGCTGCATTTCAGGCTGAAAAAATGTTTATTTATTAACGTGCATTAGATTGAGTAGTGCAGGTATGTTTACGAGTTTTATCTACCTGCAAGTAATGGCTCATTTAAACCTGGCCAACGTGAAATTCAGGCCGTTTCCAACGTGCGACCACTTAAAGTGGTCTATAAAGGCAGTAGAGCTTCGACTGCATTTTGACTAATGAAAGGTTATATTTTAGCAGAGACCACTAGCGTAGCTTCCGCGGTCATCAGAGTTTAGTCTTTCCTTGGAGGCGCTCCATAAGTAACTGGGTTGCAAAGCACTGGCAAACAATGTCGAGGAACTAATCGAAACGGTCGTGAAATGTTGTGACACTGCACTGCCAGAAATATTTGTGGAATATTTTTACTTTTTCGTAGCTGAATCAGTTCCCGTAATATTTCGGAGCAATTATGAATCACCCCGTATGTAAAACTGGACTTAAAACTGGAACAGATATATAGGATAAACGTAATCCTGCAATGAAATATAATTAATTATACCTTAGAATGCGTCCGCCTGCGTGGCTTAGTGGTTACCGACCGCATTTGCCTATAGATACAAGGGACGAGGGTTCGATCCCGATTGAGGTCTGGCTATCCCATATATGCAAAATTCATAGTTAGGTTGCACAATGGGCCAAATATGACCTGAATGCCAAGAAATGCTTGAAAAAACGCGAGCTACATCTCGCTCATTCAAAATACAATACAATACATTGAATGCGCTTGTTGTGATGCAGGTGTCACTAACAAACATGACAATAATCCTGTATTTTGTATTAATTTTAATTCCCGTTTCGACACTTACAATCATTTCAGCCTCCTCATTCCTCCATATAATCACATCATTATTTTTTATAAAACTCTTTCATAGCAGATATATATTGCTGTGTTACAACATGCTCTAATTGAGATATCTGAACCTATTGCAAATTGTAATGAAGCTAATTCAAGCTACTCTGTAAAAATGAATTGTTTAATCACACATAATTCAAATACGAGGTAAATGTTTGATTCCGATCCAGGAATTTGGTCTTTCGTTTCTGTAGAACTTGATTTCCAGGTTTCAAAACAGGTTGTTTAGTTGATCTTCATCTTTAGGAAAGCATAGAGGATACTTTGCAACCTTATCCGTGCATTCTTGAGCTGTAATTTCACATATATTAGTAAAAACATAATGGTTTTGACAGCTAGATATAATAATGTTAATTTGTGAATGTAATACTTTTCTTTAGAGAAAAATATGTTTGAAATAATTTTCTTATGTATGTAAGAAAGGTAAATGTTAATTTTTATTAATTTTGAATATGTTTATAATAATTTATTTAGTTTATGGAAAAATTAATTGTCAACTTTCTTATGCTATATATTGGAAATAGGTCGTGTGAGGTATCAGTATTTGAGGAAATTAATTATAATGAAGTTATTGTAGTTTATAGAAATTTGTAACTATTTTAGTTAATTTAGATATGCAATTTGATTGGTGGAACCCTTTGGGATTGGCATAAAAAATTAAAAGTTTTGTTCTATATCATAGCAACGGAAAATATTTTGAGAAAATCTTTTGTTATAAAAACAAGTTAGTTGCATTTTATCTGTTGAGCTGGAAGCATGTCTTCTGGCAGCTAACATTATTATATTTTATGGTTCGAGTTTGTGTATTAAGTGAATAAATGTTTGTTCGCCGTTTATCTTCGATTTAAAGTATTTATTCCCTCTGCGTATGTGCAATTTAAAAAAATTATCAAGAAAATTGCAATTTTGGGAAGAGTTGAAGTTAGCGTGGGTTGACTGTCTTTTGTTTATAACGGCGTCGCTCGTTAGTGTGATGTTTTTGATTTGACAAGTTAAAATTAAACGTCAAATATTTAAATTTTATTATTCCGCAAGAAATAATGAATCAAATATATTTAATTACATCCAGTAAGGACAAAACAAGAAAGTTCGTCGAAATAAAAAGTGCAATAATATAAAACAAGTTCGCCGAAATTAAAAGTGCCATAATAAATAATAAAATAGCGTATGGATTTAGAAACAAAATAATTAAAAACAAAATTGTGAGGTTAGGTGTGTGGATTTTGCTTTTACCTGTCCCAAAGGCAATTACTAGTGATTTGAAATTGGGAAAGCACTTACCTGCATGTATCTAATTGCTGTTTCCTGTATTTGGAACTCACCCACTGCGATTATCAACATTTAATTACGAAAAAACAACGAACTATGCAATCGCCATTCAACCGACTGTGAACCCACGCGACATGAAGAGAAGGTACCACGCGAAGCCCGAAGCTCATTTGAAATCAGGTATGAGGTTAAAGTTACAATAAAAAAAAAATTAAAAGTACAAATACAAATACATAAAACCTTGTAGTTGTTTATTGTATTTAATTTTGTATAAAAAAAAATTAAATCATGTTATTGGTAAAGGAAAGCACAGATAATTGTGATTTAACTTTGATAATTGAAATGGTAATTTGAATTTCCCTATGTTTTCTTTTGTTGTACATGTTTGTTGCCAGCCAGAAAAGTTATATAGAACGACCAATTGCAACAGCTTTCCTGAGATCAACTTAAAAGGTTTGTGAAAATATTTGGCTTGTGTTGGTTAAACAATTTATTAATTTGTGTATATGTTTAATGTCCATATAGGAAAGGTTATCTTGTTCAAGAGTTTAATTTTGTTTATGGCGCCCAACATAGTAAGTTTAACCAGGCACAATTTCATTTACTGTATTCGATTTGCTATATTTATTTATTTTATTTAAAACCCCAAAGTATAATTAAATTAGAGGGGTATCTCAGCAAAATATATATCCAGGTTAGTAATATTATATAAGACATTGTCCAACTACATTACGGCTAGAAGCCGTTTTCCGGTTCCCTTTGGCCATGCTTCTCTATCCAGGGCTTGTTCTTCTTCTGAATTCCGGTCTGTCATTGCTCGCCTTCATTCCATAAACGCCGATGTCTGCCACGATTTTTCTTTCCCATTGGAGCCCATTGAAGGACTCTTTCGGGCCATCTATTGTCTGGCATTCTTATTAAGTGGCCAAACCATTTTAGACCCCTCCTTTCTATCCTGTCTTTTACCGGTTTTCTTGCTTCCATGTTATTTCTGATCACTTCATTCGAAATTCCTTCGCGTTTTGAAACTCTTGCGTTTCGCCGTAAGTAGTCCATTTGAACTGCGGCTAATTTGCGATTCATTTCTGCATTTACAGTTCAAACTTTGCATCCATAACACAAAACGGACTCCACCATTGTTTCTCCCAGCCTGTTCTTATTCTTCCTGGATATTGCCTTATCCCACCGCAGAGAGTTTAAACAGCTTATTACCTTACGGTAATATAAATATAATAATATAAATAAAATATAAATTCTTTACCTAGACCTGTTTTATCAATTATGGATCCCAAATAATTAAATTTTTCGACTGTTTAACTGTTAATCATGTATTAAAATTTCAAATTATGCATCGAAGTTAACAACTAGATATTCTGTCTTCTGTATACGGACTTTCAACCCCCATATTTCATACTCCTTATATAATATCTTCATCATAAATTCTAAATCATAAAGAGTCTTGGGCTAGTACTACTTGATCATCTGCGAAATTCAGTGTGAAAAGATGATTTTCGTTAACTGGGATTCCCATACTTTCACAATCTCATTGTGAGTACATTGTCTCTGTCTATTTCTATTATTATCTTCAATAATTTGATATTAATTTATAAAGCTTGTAATGCTTCCCATAATTTGCTTCAGGGGATTGAGTCTTCTCCAGGTCCACAAAAGCCAAATGTACTTCCTCTCCTTTGCTTATTTTTTCTCTAACACTTATTGTAAAGTAAACAGGTTGTCTACACAGGATCGACCCGGAACAAAACCACTTTGGTCTTCTCCAATTTTAATTCCGATATTGCTTCTTAATTTGATCTGCAACATCTTTCCATAAAGTGTGCTTACGGTTCCCGTTACGCTCCATCCTCTATAGCATTTTGAATTTTTTAAAATGGACACCATATGGGATGCTTTCCATTTTCTTGGGGTTTTAGCTTGTTGGCAGCATTTATTCAGTAAGTCCGTGATTCTTATTATCATCATATTTCCCCCGCATTTTATCAATTTTATAGGAATATTACCTGGGCCTGGTGATCTTCCGTACTTCATCTGGTGCAGACTATGTCTAACATCATTTTCAGTTATAGTTACTTTTTCTTCTTCTTCTCTCTTGTTTTCGTGTCGATCTTTAGGTGTTAAGTTGTCAAGGAAATGGCGTCGGTTTTCTACGAATAATTGTTCATAGTGTTCTTTCCACTCATTTATACTTATGAGATGGTCAAATCTGCTGGTACTATTTGTTTTCATGCTTTTAATAGATTTCCATACTTCCGTCCACTGAGCCCCGCCTATCAATCCTTCGATTCGTAAACATTTCTGTTCCCAAAAATTGTTTTTCCATAACTATACTTCTTCTTAACTCTCTATTTTTGTTCTTATGTTTCTCTATTCTCATTTGTTCTTTCTGCTAACCATACGTTGTAAAGTCTGGTTTTTACACTTGAATTTCTCCAGTTAAACACTCAGACTGTTTTTTGCTTTTTTTGTTTACATAACATCCTAATGCTTCGATAGCTACTTTATGTATTGGTTTTTTAATTGTTTGTTGTTCTTCCTGAATGTCCTCACTCCTTTCTGTTTTCCTTAACTCTTCCTCTAATCTATTTTTGTATAATTGTTTAATACTTGGTTGCAGTAGTAAATGCAATTTATATCGTTTCTTGTTACTCTTGGTACATTGATTATTTTAGTTCATCTTTGATTCATTGTTCTTCTTATTCTGATTATTATATGGAAAAACTATTTTCGATATCAATAAATAATAATCTGACCCACAGTTTGCACCTTTTTTAACTCTGCAGTCCTGTGATTTTATTCTTGATTTTTGTTTCATTATTATGTAATCCAAGATCGATTTTTGTGCCATTGATGGTCTTTCCCAAGTAATTAGGTGGATGTTTTTCTGGTGGTATTGGGTGTTAAGAATTTTTAATTGATTTCCTTCACATAATTCTATCAATCGTTCTCCAGAATTATTTACATCAATTTCACCAAATTTCCCTACCACTTCGTCGTCAACTCCTACACCTACTTTTCCATTACAATCCCCCGTTAATAATATTTCTTGTCGGGCAGAGCAGAGATAAACATTTATAATTTCCTTATATTACTTTATATTTTGTTCTTTTCAATGATACTGTTTGTTGACATTATAACATACTTTGTTTTTTACAGTCATTCATCATTCAAGTATTCATCATCATCAATACGTATAAAAAACGACGGTATGCCACACATTCACCATACTACAGTAATATTCTGTACTTACCATGAAATTCGTAGTTTAAGTTATGTAAAACTAGACGAATATTCTTCAGATTGTTTTTGTTTAAACTTTACAGAATAATATTAATCACTAATAGTTCGTTTTAAGTACATCAGCTATCAAGCATTGTTATGAGTTGTTCCAAAAAAGAAGTTAATACGCCCCTGGTTTAATACTGCTGTTACTTAAAGATTGAATACTTTTCAGTATTTCAGTGACCCTAACCAAGTTTTGTAGAAATTACTTCTTAGCGTGTACAAATAAATTATACGATCTAGGTCACAGAACACTACTACATACCAGGCTGAAACGAATCCTACCACAAGACATCTACTACCAGGCGAAATAAAACACAGACTTCAAAATGACGGAAAAGGAATAGGTTGTCTCAACTCACTATGGTGGAATAAAAACACCTCCAAAAAGACAAAGAAAATAATAGGCCAATCAATGGTAGAATCAGTTTTCTGAGATGGATGTGAGGTCTGGGTGATAAGCGCGGATTACAAACAGTAGAAATTGATTACCTGAGACGTAGTGCCAGGATATCTAAGCTTCAACACATATCCAATGAGGAAATCAGACGACAGATGAAGGCAGAACAAACAGTTATTGATAGACTTGAGATGCGCGGTTTATGCTGGTTTGGACATTTAATGAGAATGCCGGAAAATCGATGGCCACAAATAATATTTCGCTGGCAACCTCCAGGAAAAAAGCCAGGAAGACAATCAAGACGTTCCCGGAATGAAGGCATAAGGAAGGCGACGGGAAAACGAAACCTGAACGAAGACATGACTCAGGACAGAGAGAATTGGAGAAAGGGATTGAGCAGGCAACGTTTGGTTGTATAATCATAATGTTAATGTATTGTAATTAGCTAGCTCAGTATATATATATATATATATATATATATATTTAAATCAAATTAAAGTTACATATCTTTTATCTAAACTTTATTTTTATTTATGTAAAGTAAATTGGGCGCCAGGTGACAACTTTTAGAAACTTGTCGCCAAAATAGGTAAATTGAAATACCACGGTCTACCTGAAGAACATAAGTAACTCTATCTCAGCAGTCGGTTCAGTTACGCTTTACTATTATATTAGAAAATGGACATTTTATACAATTTACCAGTATGCAGCTAACTTCAGTTGGGACCTATACACGTCGTAGCCGTATGCAATCTTTTAACCTAGTAAATGCCTATAAATGCTCTGTGTAAATTTAAACAGGTTTAATTATTATTTTCTGCTGTATTTGGACTTATCTGGAACACTCGTGCTTCTTGCTAAGGTAAGTGTAATAAGTTTACCTTTCTGATGTAATCTCTGCGTCCAAATAATAATTATCTTTTTAGAAAGGCCTTGACCCCAAATGTTACTTGAAACTGGACTGCGACCAAATCTTGTAGTGTGAAACAACAACCAAATCGACGAACTCCATACAAGAACCACTTAATTCAATAAAATTCAGTAAGTTGTATTACCTTACTCTCGTTTTAATGAAACTCGTATTTACATACTTTATTAAAAATCAACAATGTATTTAATTACTTTAAAAATTTTCAAGAACACAAAAAAATGCGTGCATCCTCGCCAAAATTCTAAAGGGCGATCTTTTTACATTGTTTTGTAAACAACTATCTTAGCAACTAACAAACTCATCTAGCAACGATACTAAAAAATACTTAAAATTACAGTATGGGCACTTGTATAAAAAAAAATTTAATTAAAATTTTAAAAATCCAGAGTTAAGCTCATATCCAAGCTTTTGGCATGTTATAGTATCTTTCTATCATATTTATTCAATATAGAATATTTTTAAGCAGTGTCTTTAATATTACTCTTTCTTCGTGACAGGTATATGCATAATACGAACTTGGCAGTGCTTTAGGCTAAGCAAGAAGTTATCTGCGTCTTGATCTGCCCTTTTTTAATGACCACAATGGTACTGAATTCCAAGATATCAACCAACTGTATTAGTATTCGTTATGAAATTAATTTAACCGAACTTATGAATCAAAAATGATCACAATATCTACGCCACTACAGAATTTATTCCTAAAAAAGTTTGACTCGAAATTTAGGGACAATTTTTTAAAATGTGCATAGTAATTTTTTTAGATTCTGTATCTAAGCGGTTATAAATAGTATACAAGGT